>VZSE01006774.1:732488-776554 GCA_013398275.1 Promerops cafer
CGGGGTGCGGCGGGAGCGGCCTCGGAGCGGGGGGAGGCGCGGGCTGAGCAGACCCTGCTCCCCCCGGACCGCCCCGCTGCATCCCCGCCGGCATCGGAAGGGAGGGAGGGAGCGGGAAGCAGTCGCGGGAGCTGAGCGGGGTCGCCCTCCCCGGGTCCCCCGCGGACCCTGCCCCGCGCCCTTGGCGCCAGCCCAGCGCTGGTCCCCCTGCGGCCAGGCCTGCGGGGGTGGGCGGCCGCCCTGACCTTCTTTGCTCCCACCACCCCTTCGTAGTTGTTGGGGTTGTTTTGGGGTGGGGGGAGTGGCTTTTCCAGCCCTTCATCCTTTGCTCCCTCGGGGGAGCCGCCTGCGGTGCCCCCCGTGCGGCGGGGAGGGCCAGGCTGCTTGTGCCACCCTCTCTTTTCTTGCACGACCCGGGCTGGTCGTGGGAACGGTGTTTCTTTCCTTCCCGGTCATTTCTCGTGGCTCACAAATTTTGTAGCGGCTTCCTTGGTTAACCAGAGAAGTCGCATCAAGATATGTTGTAAGCAGTTAGTTGTACTCAGCTTTCACTGGTAAAGGCTCTCTGTCACGGGAGGCGGGCGGTCACTTGCAGTTTCACCTTTGAAATATAATTGGATACGATCTTGCGATGCTGAAGTCTTTCACGGTGGGTTCGTGTGCCCGTCAAAATCCTCGTTTTACTCAGCCTGTGGAGGTGACCTAGTTTCTAAACAGGGAACTTACATGGTTGTCACACTGTAATACACACTGTAAATTGAACTGTGCCAAATTAATTATACCAGGTGTTGCTGTGAAAATATGTCACTCAGGGACCAAATGTTTTACATATTATGTTATCCCAAGGGATGACACTGTTTATGCCACGTTCGTTTAGTCTGGATTTCAGTGGAAACTGAAGGTGTCCTGAGCAGAGTTTTTTGTCAATTCTCTAGTTGTGGAAAGGAAAATGTAGCTTTTACTCAAAATGCCAGATCTCTGCTAGTTTGACCAGGACATGAAATGCAACTCCAAAAAATTTACATGACTTAAAGTATCACCATCTCAAGGGTGAAGAAACAGGCTGATCTTCCATTCAGAACAGCACACAGCATTCTAGAGAAAAGAAAAAAAAAAAAAAAAATCCCGTGACTTGAAAGGCCTTTTTTGTTCTTGTTGTCTACTTTCACTTCGTATCACTAACATTTAGCAATTACAACTTTCTCAACTGAGAACATAAGACACTGAGTAAGTCTAGTTTGTTGCATCTCTGTCCTAGGTATGTGATGGCTATGGCACTTGCAAATCCTGCTGCCAATGAGTTCATTGAATATTGATATTGCTGATTTTATGGAAGAAGTTAAGATTAAGTTGAGGGATCTCAACTGCGTGATTGTTGATCTCTTGCACTGTTCCAACTATAATGCTTTCGTTTTATCACCTGAGGAGAAACTAAATCAAACTTTATTGTAAACACATTATACCTTATGAAGTATGTATGCTGCTCTGAAGAAAAGAATGATAGCTGCTTTCTATGATTTCGTTTTCTTCCTCTGTGTGAGTCAGTTTATTTAGGAAAAATGTTCTGCATCTTAGAAAACTGCCCTCATCTCAAAGTAATTTTTTATCTGTGCAACTCTGCCTATCTCTGGCTAGCTAAGAGCTTCCACTCTCTTGTCTCACTAAGACAGTGAGAAATTATTCCCGTCTCTTATTTTATAGATCAGTACAAGGTAGCAAATTGATGGCTATCAATAATTAAGTATTTGGAAGTATTTAATGAGCTGTAGTGTTGCTCAAATCCATAATTTGTCTGCTGGAAAGGTGAGAGTCTGTGAATCTCTAGCAGAGTGCTGTTGTGAGGTTTTGTTTGAGAAATGCTCAATATTTTTCTTTCATAAGGAGCTGATTTGAACAGCAGTGCCAGTTTCCTACTCTTGTATGACTTTGAAGGTTTTTCTGTTCTTCCTGTAAAGCCCCAGTGACTGTCAGTTTTTTTTCTTCTTAGTTTGTCTTTTGTGTGAAGGGAGATGTGACTGGGGAAGTACCAGAGCATACCTCTTTAATGTCTCCCCTACTCCAGATTTTCATAGCAGTAAAGCACTGAAGCTGATGTGGTGGCTGGTAAAATCCATTCAGCAGGGCTGTGCATCTATCAGTGTTTTACTGGCTTGCTGCAGTAGAGCTTACAGAAGATGTGCTGGAAAGAGCCTGAAGGATGAGATGGATTTGGTGGAATAGAAAAGTACGATGATACAACTTAAGGGCTACACATCAGTGCCTGGAGTGCTGCTGATGGAGAGTGTTTTGTTCACTTGCTTCTTCTCCTGCATGAAATTCAGTCTCCTCATCTTGGCAATGCCTGTGGCTGTCTAGGCTGCAGGTACTGCTAGAACTCAGGGGCACTAATGCCATTAATGTGGGAGAGTGAGCTGTGCTCCTTGGGTAGGCTTTGCAGTCTGTGTGCCTTTATGGTTGGCATTGCTGCTGCTTCCAAAGTACTATCTTAAAATGAATTCAGGTCTTCACTGCAGTCATTTCTCCTTCTCAGTCTCAACATCCCTGTACATAGTAGTCCTTTTTATCTTTTCCTTATCAATTTGTCTTTATTCATTGCTCCCTTTCTGCCTGGTGCAGTTTCTCAGTCAGATATTTTTTTTCTGCAAAAAATATTTCAATTATGATTGATTCAGCAGTGCTCTCCCACTGAAGTAGCCATCAGCTACAATTTGGCTCGGTTGTTTGCAGTAAGGATGAGTAAGAGGTTGAAGGTGCAGAATAAAAGAATATATTATTTTTAACTTCCTAGGCCAGTCTACTTGCTGAAATGCGAAAAGGGCACATATGTGACAGCTGAATTCTTGTGTAAGAAAAGTTCCATTGTTCAGCTGACCTTCATTCTCTAACCTTTTTTAGATAATCCTATTTTCAACAAATAGCAGAAGATCACAAGCTGTTAGATTTGTTATCTAATTATGGGGAAGACATTTTAGTCTTCACATGAAAAAGGATTGTACTTCCTGAGTGTAGAAGCCTTGAACTGTAATCATTTACTCCGTGGTTCAGATCGTGCAGCTAAGTCAGTAGTTGTGTATAATCTGGGGACGAGTGGGGAGCATCTTAATATGGGAAATAAAAAAGATCAGGATAGAGAGCATGAAACTTTTTTTGCACCAATTGCCTTTAGATTTACTTTGCTAATTAAGACCACTGTTGCTGGTGTTTAACCAGCTGAATGTTAGCCTTTGAACCTATTTGTCCCTTTGAACCTACTTGCCCCTGACACTTACAGGACAGCATTTCAATGCCCAGCAGAAGGAAAATTCTGCCTGAGAAGGGTGAATTTGAAGGCGGGCGGGAATGAGTAAAAGTCATAATCTTTCCATGTAATGCTCAAATAACTCACTGAGAGGTACCAGGAAGAAGTGGAAAGAGGATTGCTGGAAATTCAACTGCAACTCAGGCTGAAGTGGTTAGACCCATTGCCTCAAAGTTCTTGTATAAATGCATATATACTGGTTCATCTGATAGGTAGGGTCACCTGCTGTGTTACAATTTCTACAGTAATTTCTTTGCACAGCACCTTATGTGATTGTTAAGGTTTTAGTTTAACAATGCATGTACCTTTAAAAAATAATTTTCTGCATGCTGCTTAGATGTTTGATACTCTTCAAGTAGTATTTGAATTTCTTTTAAACCAACATTAAGTTATAGGATCGTTTTTAAACAAATAAGAACTTTTTTATTAAATCTTACTTTTATTAAAGAAAAATAAGAAATACATGACTAAAGCAAAATAGAAATAGGTTAAATGTTTTTTAATAACATTTTTTGGTATTACAGTTTATTGAATTGTCTATAAAACTGTACAAATGTTATCAATTTTCAGAAATTCATGCAGAAGTACAGTTGAAGAATTATGGAAAATTCCTTGAGGAATATACATCTCAGCTGAAGAGAATTGAAGATGCTTTGGATGACTCTGTTGGAGATGTTTGGGACTTCAGTCTTGATCCCATTGCTTTAAAGGTCTTCATATATTTACTATACATTGCAACTGTTCCTTTCTTAGTTTCTCCTTTCCTTCAAAACCTCAGAAGTAAAAGCTTGATGCATTTGTGCTCTTAAATAATGACTTCTGTGTTTGAGAAACCTATCCAATACTATCTTAATTCTCAAATAATTAATAAATTGCTGCATATCAAATGAGGAGAAGTTTTCATATCACTGTTTTCTAGTCTTATGGATACTAGCAGAAGTTAAATGAATTTCTAATACTTCTTGTGTTGGGAAGGCTGGTTTCAGCAGACTTTTTCCCTGTGACTGTTAGTGTTTTTATCTGGGGGCTGGGGTTCCAGGAGAGCTCACTAATAGTTGTAAAACTGCAGAATGAACTGTGTGTGTATTTATAGGTTGTGTTTTGACCTAATAGCCTTGGTACAGTATGGGCTGTTTTCTTGGTCACAAGTTCTCTGTGCTCTGTGGAGCATTAGCTTTTCCTCTTCACTAAATTTGCAGACATAATTTAAAAGCGCTTTTGCTGCCATATGAAACTGGTCTGTGCTGAAGATGCACTCTCAAGCAATCATCTGTCTGAATAATTTGAATAAATTATGTGTAGGGCCACCACCACTGCATGTTTATGGACTAGTCAAAATCAGACTGACTTAAGTACAAATTGTCAGTGCCTGCACACAGATGTATTTTCTACTTCCTGTTTCCAGCATTTGGGATTATTAATTCATGTTTTAGTTTTCCTGAGTTGTTTTTCTCCTACATACACCGTAATGACCATGCTTCTGCTTTTCAAGTTTTGTAAGTAAATTGTTGTAAATGCTATGTAATACACCTAGTTATTTGCCTGTCTGCCTAAAGTGAAAGGAAAGGTATTTCCATGTGAAGGTGAAGAGTGAAGGATTCCTGCAGGGCAGGTTGCTGGTAATGTGCAATTGTGGCTCTCTTATTACTGACCTATTTGAGATTAAACTGGGGGGAATACTTGCCTAGTTGGATAAATGTATTTTTGACTAATGTTTTCTAAAGTTGCTGATTTGTTGTTTCTGTGTGATTGTTTAGTGGTTTTTTGTTTGCTTTTTATTTTAATTTTAGCTTTTGCCATATGAACAGTCCTCCCTACTGGAGCTCATAAAGACAGAAAACAAGGTAAGCACTTTATGCTTAAAGGAAAAAAAAAGGTTATTCAACCTCAACCCAAGCCCTCTAAATGTGAACTTGTTTGTAATCTGTGTGATTTTTTTCCTCACTTTGAGTCTAGGTTCTAAACAAAGTTATAACTGTGTATGCTGCTCTTTGCTGTGAAATCAAGAAGTTAAAATATGAGGTAAATTCAGCTGACTTTTATTATTGTATATGAAAAGGTTTGCAGTTTGGCAAGCTGATATATAGATTTATTTTTATCAGTAAAGAAATAAGATATGTCTAAATAATTTTTGTAGCTTGATTACATATATCCTATTTATTAAAAAACAAATTTCTGCTTTTGTTGTTAGGCAGAAACTAAATTTTATAATGGCCTCTTGTTTTATGGAGAAGGAGGTAAGTAGCTCCCTTTACTGTGAAAGTATATAGTTTAGTATTATTGCTTCAGGTTATATTAAATGCTACAATAACTGTAATTTTATTATATGGATACATGCTTTCTCTGTGATGCACACCAAATAGAGAACTTCAAGGGTATAGGGATATATGCTAGTGTCTTGTAGCTGTCCTGAGTTAGCTTAAGATGGTAAGGTTTGTCTGTAAAGCCCTGCAGTAAGTATTGTAACATGAACAGGAAATTTTGTTGCAGCCTTATTTACATGGGAAGTAGGGAGTGTGAGCTGCTGAGGTTTTATTAAATGTCTTACATACAGCTTGTCTAGTGTAGCAGCTATTTTGCAAGGTATGGCATTGAAAGCATATTTTTCACATGTAAAGACATCCTAAACAAACTTATTTCCTTTTGGGACTACATTTGACATTGGTTCTAGTAAAACAATAGCTCTGTGATTTAACTGTGGTAAAACAGTGAAACCATTAATAAATAGCTCGACCCAAGCCCTGCCCTCTTCACTTCCACAATCGGTGTTCCAAGACAGGTTGGAGTGTGTTGATGTCACCTCCCCTTCCAGTGCAGGTAACTCACACTGCACGTTCAGACCATGGCATAAGAGGGGCCCAGGTAATTGCAAGTCAGTTCACAAATCCTGAGACACTGCTTTAGGTGAAAGCTTTTTGCCTTGGAGTTAAACTGGTAACTCCTGAATGACTGGCCTTAAGCTTCCACCTTGAGGGATACCAGTGTGGGAATAAGCACAGATCTTGGTCATAAGAGACCTAAGAGAGTGCACAGAAATGTCAGGGAATGTGAAATCTTTGAGCTCGGGACTGTTTATCATTCTTTTAAGTGCTCTATAAGGTAACTGTTGTGATTAAGGAGCATGGAAAAGTGGAGGATTTGTTAGCTTGTTATGTGGGAGGTTTTTTGGGGGGTGTGTGTTTGGGTTTTTTTCCTTTTTAGCAGATTTGCATGTCTTATCAGATACGGTTTTAAATATTTTAAAGTCATATGCTGCCAAAATGATACGAGGAGATCCATCAGAATTTTCTTTGTCTCTAGCGTGGAAGAGTCAGAGTATAGCAGATTATTATATTACAGCAGCAATTTGTTCCTGATGGGTGTTGTGCAGGGAATGCTTGGGAATGGCAGGAACTGAGAGGTCAGCCTTCTGAGGGTTAGGTAGGAATGCAGAAATTATGTTCTCTATTTCCATATCCCTACTTGTAGCATTTTCTTTGATAACAGCAAGCTTGCTTACTTTAAACAACTGGCAAAGTCACTGGCTCAAGGATGGTTGAAATTTAAACAAATGCTATGCTGGCTTTTTCCATCTATGTAAAGAACATTTTTTTCCCCGTCTTGTCTTTGCAGTGGCTATGACTAGTCTAGGAGCTTCAGGTAGTTGGATAGGGGTTTTTTGGGACATACATTAAGGAGATTAAAGGTCACATAAAATATGTGAAGGGGAAGCAATGCAGTGTTTAGTATCCTGTCCCAGAGCTCCATATTAGAGAAGTATGGAGACTCCTTTAATCTCTGACAGTTGTAAAAGAATATATTTTTCGTAGCAAGAAGACCTGCATTTCTTAGGCAGGTAAACTTGTAATTTTAAGTGAGCTTTTCTTGCTCAGAGTGACCCAGAAGAAAAATCTCAAGTCTATATTAGCTATCTGTTGTCACATTGAAAAGACAGTATTTTGTCAGGTGTTGTTCAAACCACTCCAGATGACTGAAACAGTTTGGCATGGGTGATGTAATTATTGTATTTCTGTGTTCTGTGTCATACAGATAATGCTGTGAAGCTATGGTGGTAAGCCTGTTCTTTTGTGCAGAAAAGAAAAGAACATATAGGAAAAAGAAAATAAATTATTTCTGGTTAATCATGTAATATGTTCTTTCAGTAAAAAAGATCTGGATGTTTCTTGCAAGATAAATACCTAGTATTTTCATGCAAATTTCTTAAAAATAGAAACATTTGTATGAAGTTACATAATACATATGCCCTTAAAGAATTATGGGATTTATTCTTTTTCTTTCAGATGAAGACTTTTCTCAGCTTTGTATCTAACTTATAAACCATGTAATTTTTAATGAGATAGAAACTCCAAAAATAAGTCCACCTTAGGAAAGCAAAATTAGGAGGTTTTGAGGCTCCATCAATACACATGTAATAGTGCATTCTGCCAGTATGACAAATAAATGGCTTGGAGGGCAAGCTTCAATGTTAGTTTAACAGGTGCAACACAGGCTTTAGAAAGTGTTGACAAATGTTTCTCTTTTAAGCCACAGATTCCAGCATGGTGGAGGGAGATTGCCAAATACAGATGGGAAGATTTGTTTCTTTCTTGCAGGTAGAGTATGTTTTGATTGTTGGACAGCAATTATAATCTTAATTTTACTTGCAAAATGGATTTAACAGTCTGCCATATCCTGTTTGCATTTTGCTGAAAGGCATAGCAGTCATTTGATATGTTACTATGTTTTGCCTGCAGACCTGTCACAACCAGCTGACGTATCACACATTGTTTGGGGATTTTTTTTATACTTCTCTCTGGAAGTCTAATGAGAGAAGGAATTAGAATTTACTTTAAAATATTTCAGTAGGAGAAGATAAATTGAGGTTGCTTTCATCTGTAGTTAAAGATAGCTGTTTTTATGAGTTTGGTTAGCAAGTTTTAGTGTTCACTGAACATTGGAAATGGGTTAATTGTTTTATATGTTTGGGGTTTTTTTTAGCTGGTAGAAGAAAGCAAAATCAAAGTACATACCTGAAGAAAATTGCTTGTGTCTCCTTCAAACATTTTTGGAAGAACACTTATTTCTTATACAGTTTGGTTGTTCAGAATCCTTTGCATGAAAACAGGATCTGTTTTTATTCTGAGGATTTCCTGTGCTCTTGGGTTTCAGTCTATTGTGGAGTTTTTTGTCCTTCATATAACTTAAGCGACTGTCCCATTCCCAGAAATGTTTCTATTTTTGTGCAATATTGCTTGTAATTAAGTAGCTGTGGTGAAGTAGAGAATATAGAGGAAGCTTCCAGAATATTTAAACAAATTCTGGTTTAACAAGAGTTAAAATTTATGTTCTGATTCTGCAGCATGGCACTAATCATTTACTGTGTCATGAAAAGACAAATGCTGTAGGAAGTCATTTCTCAACTTCCTTTACCATGCTGAAGTGCTGTGAATTGTTAGGATCTCTCGGGTTTTCTTTCCCATTTTCCAATCTCTTTGTCTTATCAGCTCTGTAGGTTTCATCCTTTATTCTCTGTCTTGCTTACGAAGTTTGTTCTTTTTCAGTGGTTGGATTCTCCTAAATCCATTCAGTGTTCTACAGCTCTAGATTAGGAAATGCTGTTTGGTCAGTGTTATAAGCATATCCCCAGGAGTGGTATGAAAATATGAAGTTGACAAAAAGGTGAAAGGTTCTTTCATAGAGCTGATGTCCGTGTGTTAGTTTATTGGCTCTTCTGGGCATTCTGGATTAGCAAGATGCAGTAGTCTCAAATTTGCTAGGTCAAAAAGTTTTTTAAAAAACATTATCAAAATAATGCTCTGAAATACTAATTTAAAATGACAGTCTTGTCTGTATTATGTAGCTGCTAATATGCACGTGCTGTTGAATTGGACTACTTTCCAGAAATTTTAAAATGGCAGCTGGTGCTGCCTCCCCGGGAAACATGATCTCAGCTGTCTATTAATCCATTCCTCTGGAATCTGTTGGCTTATTTCAGCTGCATTTGTTAGAGAGGTGCAAGTATAAGAAGTAATGTTTTGTGAAAACTGGTGACTAATAGAAGGCAGAAGCCCAAATAAAATCTATTTTTGATGGAGAGGAAGACAGAATTCAGCTGTTAGCCAGTCTCCTGGCAGGCTGACTGTTCAGCCAGTGTGGGCTGTCTGCTATAAAGCCATCTGTGTGCAGACTGGCTAGACTCATCACACACTGACATGTCCCTGATGGGATTTGTAAGGTAAATTAATGAGCAGATATTATCGCAGTTAAAGGAAACTCAGATTAATTTATCCTGTTGTTCAAGGAATGCCGTGTTAAAATCCATTATAGAAATTAAGATACTTCTTTACATGGTCAGAGTTGACATGTCCTTACTCATTTTGGGTAACATAACCAAGCCTAAGTTCTACCTTTGTCAGACAAACCTTTCAAAGACATTGACTTTGTTTGTTTTGAAGCAGTATTCTGTGACTTATCACTCTTACAGTAGGTACAGGCTTCTGTGGTAATTTCTAATTTGAATTTGGCTATTACCAGCATCCAGAGTGTGACTCTTGAATCTAGTGGGGGAAAAGCACAGCCTCTGCTACCAGGGATATTGTCCCTGAAAGTACTTGGGCTCTGTTGTCAAGTCACTTCTTGCTGCCTTTGATAAATTAAACCAATAGGATAAACTGTCAAAGTTGTACTGGAAGCTTGTGTTTGGTAGTTTCTTAGCTTAGTCCCAGATCCTTTTTCAGAGCTGTTAGTAGGATGTTTTCCATCCTGCTGTAGGTCTGTCCACTGACATGGGTTAGGGATGTAGTTGAAGCTTCGGCTGCATATTCTGTAGTTTATGTTCAGTGGTTTTGGTGTAATGACAACTTGTGTATGAGGAGGATCTATACATTTATATGCATTTTGTTTTCTTGTATTTCAGGAGCTGTCTTGCTTTGTTACCCGATGTTACGAAGTGGTGGTGAATGTAGTGCATCAGCTGGCTGTTCTGTATACCAGCAACAAGTAATTATTCCCTAAAATGCTGTATTGTTATTGGTCATTTTTGGAATATTGTTGTCTAGAGATAGAGTGCTTTGCTGTGCAAGTTTGGGCTTCATAAATGGTTATGGAAATGGTTTTGTTTTATTTTCAGAAAAAGTAGTGCTTGTGTATAATGAGATGCAAAGATGTTATTGTTGGTCATTTTTAGTCTTTATGTTTGAGAAATATTGCTGATTTTTCATCCTTGCTGTGTTTGAGAGGCCTCTCCTGTTGCTTGATACATAGCTTCAAAATCAGATCACTTCTACAGTCTATTTTGAAAATGTAAATCTTGGCATATATTCTTCATGGAACAGCCATCATTTTAACACCTGAAGTTTAGCTTAGTAAAGGCTGTTTGGTTTAGCTCCTTTGAAAACTGTGAGGAAGGTTTAGTTCTGAATAGGATTGCTGGAGTTAGCTTTGAAGACCTCTGCAGGACTCTCAATTGCTTCCCCATCTCCCAATAGGATAGCATCATTCTTCTCAGTTTTATTGTTGCTTTTATTTTTGGCACAAGGCAGACTTCCTGTGTGGGGCTGGATGTGTAGCTTGGATATGGCTTGATTCAATACAAAGTGATTTTATTCTCTGGGTGTGTCAAGGCTATTTGCATAACTGAATTGGGAATTGCTGACGCACGTGTCGTGGTGGTTTCAACCAGTCACATGGCTGTGTCTTTAAAAATACAGTTTTAAATTTGATCAGAGCATACAGATTTCACATAGCATATATTTTTCATCAGGTTTTGATGTTTTTTTGTTTCCTGAAGTTACTATGTTAATGAAGAAAAATGTAGCTCAGGAAACAGAGAGCACACCATGATACAGAACTGATAAATATTATGTGTTCTAAGGATTAAAATGGCATTAAAATATTGATTTTTATTTACAGGAATGCACCTAAAATTATAGAGACATCTGGAGTTCATTTTCAGGTGGGAATTATTTGGAACTCTTTTGCTTATGTTAGTATATGGAGATCTTGATGATTAATCCTGAGAAAAACACCATGAAAGTGACTTTTGAGTTCAGCTTTCAATTTAAAGGTTTTATTTTATTAATCAGCTTTTTCTGGTCTTTATATGGGAAGGCCTGGTGTCTCCTTGTCTGTCATATTATAATTTTCTTAGAAACGAAGTGTTTGCATGCTCCCTTATTGCAATGTGTGCCTCTGCATATAGCCAATTTTAAAAATTGTGTCTTCAGTGTCAAGATAGATCAAGGAATTAGTTTGTGTGCAGACATCCGTTTAATATTTCTTGTGTCACTACAAGAAAAATCTCTGAGCTGCCAAACCACAAATTCTCCTGTTTAACTCTCTAGCTGGTATCTTGTTGGCTGAAAATATATTGAAAGGATCTGAAATGGTATGTGCCACATATGACTGCAGTAGACTTTCTAATAACTACAGTCCTCGTTTTTCTTTTTTTTTCCTTCACGAACAGGCAATGTATGAGCATCTAGGAGAGTTGCTCACAATCTTGATCACTCTGGATGAAATAATTGACAATCATGCCACCCTGAAAGATCACTGGACCATGTACAAGAGGTGTGTCTCTGATGTGAAAAATACTCCCACAACCTAAAAGATAAAGGCATATGCATCTGTCTGTGTTCCAAGAAAGTCAGTGTGGGAACATGGATTTTGGTAATCTCTCCAGAAATTTCAGTTAAGAGCAGGGCTAAGCTCCCACAGTGTCCTTCTAAGGGCACCAGTAAATATTTTATGTATTTGAGTATGAATGTTGCATTTTAGTGCAGGGCAAGCATCTTGGCAAACAATGTAATAGTTGGTGAGGTTTAAAGAATATTCAGTAAAAAATTTAGTTGTGTAAAGAACTGAGTTAAGACTATCCCTGCCCATATTGATCATGGAAATGGGCATACAGCTTTAAGAAGGGATGGTAACTTAAGTAAAAGCTGAAGAGTCAACAATTATAAAGGTAGCTGAATTATCCTTGAAAACCCAAACAAATGGAATTTACTCAAATGCATATACTTGTTTATACAGACCTAGTGTATTTTTGTGGGGTTTGGGTGGGGTTTTTTTTGGTTGGTTGGTTGGTTTTGGTTTTTTATTTTTTTGATTTTGGAGTTGCTGCTAAGGGCAGGAGGGGGGAATCAAAATCTCTTACCAAAATAGTGCAGGATATGATAAAACTATGACTGTGTTTTAAGTGTGCTGTACATGTGTGTTCCATACCTACCCCTTACAGGCTGCTAAAATCTGTCCATCACAACCCTTCGAAGTTTGGGATTCAAGAAGATAAACTAAAGCCATTTGAAAAACTGCTGTTAAAACTGGAATGCCAGTTATTTGATGGAATGATATTTCAGGTAATTAACTTAGTATTCCCCAGTATGATAGAGGAAGCTTACATGAAAGCAACACTCTTTTCAGAATGATTGGTTTGTTTGTTTGTATTTTGTTTTTGTTCCGGTTGCAGTGGTGTGTGGATTTGGCTCTTGCATCTGTGCCTGGGAGAAAAAAGGCTCTGTTGTAAGATCCTTTCATGCTCTTTTCATGTGCTTGAACTGTGCCAAGCTTTGAATGGTAGCAGTAAATGCTGACTGTTTTGCTGAACTAGAGAAATACAGACAGTTTGGCATTAGGACTGTGTATTATCAGAATTGTGCTTTTGTCCACGTAATAGTGAGCAGGTTTACATAGCATAGGTCTTTATTTTAGCTGCAAATTAATTACTTTCCTCAGTAATCTTTAAAATATGTTGAGTGTGACCTGTCATTCCTTGCATACAAGACAGGTTGCTGTCATTAGAGACCACTGTGGTGGTGGGACATACCCCTGAAACATGCAGGGGCACAGGTGGATGAGAAGGATTTTATTTAATTTTCTGTACAGTTAAATTAAATGTGGTCATACAAGAAGCCATCTATTTAGAAAAGTGTATATTACTGACATTGAAATGGGATGTTGTGGCACAGTGGGCAGAGGATAATGTTGTTGAACCTGATCAAAGCAGAGTCAGTTGCTCAGGTTGTGCCATTACATCTTAAATAGCATTAGTGAAAAAGGGCTTGTTCTGTAAAAGCCTTCAAAAGGGGAATTGTAGGTAAATAATTAATCACAATTTGACTTATTCTTTCAAAGGACATTGCTACCAACTATCCATTTTTCATGTTATATTTTCCTAATGCTGTATAGGTACAAAGACTTCATTATAGCTTTGAGACATCAATAGGATTTGACTGGAATTTATTCAGGAAGTTTCCCCCTGTCCTGCAAATGCCTCTTCCTAATAAAAATTCATTAAAAATATTAGATGCATTTCTAATAAAGACTTTTCTAATCTCTTTGGAAAGTATGAAATGTATCTATTTTTTGACTGTTGTGGGGTTTTGGGAGCTTTTTTAAACTGCCAGCAGTAGTGTGTGATTTCATGCTGCAAGGTCATGAGCCACATCCTACAAGCTGCTTGTGTGATAATATTACTTAAGGGACAGTTAGTAACATATTATAATGTGATAATACAAATATGCATCTAGTTTCTTAGCAGTAGCTCATCAAATGGTTTCTTTAAAAATGCTCCTTAAAGGAAATGGGAAAATAAGTAAAATGGGAATTTGAATGACAAGTGTAGGAGTATTTTAATATTTTCTGGTTTTATACTTAAAAATGTAAGCATAGTTAAGAATCTCTGTTGTAGAAGATTAAGGCTTACTTTAGATTAGTCTTAAATCAGTGTGCTCTTCCAGTATTCTCTTGAAAACGAGTACTCTTTTATGGCATTATCTTGATATAGTGATATTTTCTCCCCCTTTTTATTCAGGCCTGTATCGAGCAACAATTTGATTCTTTAAATGGTGGAGTGTCAGTGTCAAAGAACAGCACATTTGCTGAAGAATTTGCTCATACTCTTCGTACAGCTTTCGCAAGCGTTGAAGCCAAACTTGGTAATGCAAGCTCATGCTTTTCCTGCCACCTTCACTGTTCCTCAAATTGTTTATATTGTTTGTGTGGGAGTAAAATTCACAGAGGTGTATTTTTTCAGGTGAACCTTCAGAAATTGACCAGAGAGATAAATACGTGGGCATCTGTGGCCTCTTTGTACTGCATTTTCAGATTTTTCGGACTGTAGACAAGAAATTTTATAAGTCATTGTTGGATGTCTGTAAGAAGGTGAATGCTTTATTCTTTTGTCTTTCAGTGGATAATTTCCTGAGTTGCATAGCATAGCACAGACTTCCCTTTGGGAAAAGAAAGAACAAAAATAAGTCTAAAAACAGAGTTAAGCATTTTCTACTTTTTATAACTTCCCCCTGTCACTTTCTTTTAGAGATGGTCTAAAATTTGTGCACTCATATAGCAGCAAGGTAAAATAAACTTGCTATTTCTATTAAAATCTTTCTTCTCAACATTAATATGGCACTGAAGACTAAAAACTACTTGAGTTATGAATACTCTGGTGCTGAATAAATGGCTGTAGGTTTTGACCATGACTATAAACATTTGTTTTGGAAGACCTCTAAGTGCAAAGTTGACTGGGCTGTTTTCATATTGGATGGCATGAAGAAATTACTAAATTCTCTAGTATTGCTTAGAATCACTGAGAGTGGTTATAATTTTGCCCATGGCGTCCCTAGTGAACATCTAGGGAAACTTTTTTAACATCAATGTAATACTCTGTAGAAAACAGTTACACAGAAATAAACTGAACTGTGTTAATTGTGTGTATTGCTACTTGGTAGTATTTCCCCCTCCTTTTATTTTTTTTCTTCCTAGGTACCAGCCATTACATTAACAGCTAACATTATCTGGTTTGCTGACAACTTTCTGATTCAGAAGATTCCAGCTGCTGCCAAACTACTGGACAAGAAAAGTATTCATACAGTTAAAACACAAAGGGAGAACTTTCTACAGCAGAGGGCTCAGTCACTTACCAAGTATGCTTCCTAAATACTGCCTCATGATGCTATTTGGCAAATAGTTTTTAAGCACATGGTCTTTTTCATTCAGTGTAGTAGCATGCTGTGGGATGTCTCTCAGTGGTGTTAGTCACTTGTTCCACTTCACTGCAGCAGTGTGTGTGTGTGTGTGTCTGTGTTAGTGCTGCTGCAAAAATTTTGGTCAGAACTAACCTGCTTTTCATGTCATGCTTTCAGAAAAATATATATTATTACACCAAAATAACAATGTTCCTGGCAGTTCTAAATATTTCTTTCCGTTACTCCTGTTTCCATATTTTCAAATTTCCTTTTGTTTTTTAAACTGGTGTCTAGTAACTTGGGCTGCTTTGTTTTCTGTTAGGGCTCTCTGCTTTCTATGTGTTTATGGAGGTAAGTTGCTAGTAGGCTTATAGTGGAGCTTTCCTCTGCTTGGTGATGATACTTCCTTTGCAAGCATTTCTTTCTTTGTGGCTGTTTTTATTGCTTGTTTAATGGTCTTTGAAATGATCTGTATTTGAAGAAAGCCTCTCTTGTTTTGTGTTCTGCATGTGAGTGTGCAGCTCACTTCTTTCTCTTCTAAAATATCCTTCAATATAGATGGAATATTTTTAGCTGTTAGTCTTAAGAGCAAGTGTCCTGCATAGGAAGATAACAGGGCTAAGGTTTGTGTGTTTCAGTGAGAAGACCAAGAACTGCACGATTCAATGTGAATCAAGCAAAAGCCATTTATTGTGCTTCTAAACATTGTTCATGTTTACTTCTTATCTTGGTCTACACAGTCACGCATTGTTTAATTGCTAGCTCCTCTTTGTCCACACATCTCTTGATTGGTAGCTCTACTTTGTCCACAAGACAAGCATGCATCTCTTTCTTAATCTAATTGGTAGATGCTGTAAGCATCATTTTACTCGGGTTGACACCCCTATGTTTGTCAGCAGCTTTTCTGCTTCTTCTTTCTTCCTGCAGCATCAGCTTTTTTATCCACAAAGATGACCTCATTCTTTAGTTCCAGAAGGTTAGGCTCATTTAGTACATGTCCATTTTCCTGTAAACATGATCCTACATTTCAGAACAAAACAAGAAAGTGGAAACTGGGGTCTGTGGAATGGCAGTGAAAACTTAGATTTCCAACCCGATTAACAAGCTGGCAGAACTGAGTTGGAGGGGAGGAGGGAAGGGGAAAAAGCAGTTCAGTGCCTGGTTCTCTGACAGATTATTTTCACTTCTGTCCTGTATCTTTTTCAATCCACTTTTTCCTGACCCTGATTCTTTCCTGGGCTTTAATTCCTATGTAGGGCATAATTGCACTGCTGCTTTGCCTCTGGTCTTGGGCAGTGGTACAAGTCTTATGATTAAGAAAAAGTTCAGAAAAACATCTTGGTATTCACGTACATTTCCTAGAAACACAGAATCATATAACTTGGAGAAGGCCTGAAAGATCACCAGTTGGAACTCAGCAGTGCCAAGTTCACCACTGAACCATGTCCCCAAGGCCCACATCTACTCATCTTTTTAATACCTCCAGCAATGGTGACCCAACCCCTTCCCTGGACAGCCTGTACCAGTGCTTAAGAGCCTGTTTGGTGAATAAATTTTCCTAATATTCAATCTAAACCTCCTCTTGTGCAACTTGAGGCTGTTTTCTCTTGGCCTGTGACTTGTTACCTGGAAGAAGAGACCAGACCCCACCTCACTGAAATCTCCTTTCAGGCAGTTGTAGAGAACAGTGAGGTCTCCCTGGGCCTCCTTTTCTCCAGGCTGAACATCCTCAGCTCCCTTGCAGGCCTTATGCTCCTTCCCCAGCTTTGTTGCCCTACTTTGTACACACAGTTTTGGGGATATTGTAATAAAATCCAGGTTTTGCATCTGCTGATTTGAATTGTGCAAATAACTTCTTGCTTGTTTACAAATCCTTGCACTGCCTTTGATAATAATCCCTAATATTTGATGATAATCCCTAAATGTGAGGACTCTTTCTAAAAGTATAATTTTTGGTAACAGGATCAATGACCTAAATACTTCCCTGCTACAGCTGCTGGAAGTTGTTGTATTACAGTGCCCCAATTCTCTATTTAACTCTACTTAACCATTTAAATACAACTAGTGCAATTCAGATAAACTTCCATAGAATTATGTTACTTAAGAGCAGTTTAGTCTAGCGTTGATGTGATGGCAAGTTACATGTTTGTGTGTGTGTGTAAGCAACAAAAATTCAAACTGGGATGAAAAAAAAGTAGCACCAGCATTAGACTTTTCTGTCTAGTGTTTAAAAGCATTTTCTAACAGTTTTATGTAGCCTTTTAATTTAAGGAAATGTAGTATATGCCCTGCTGAGAGGGCCATGTGTTCTGTTGAAAAGTAGATGATTTTTGTACAGATATAATTGGCAGACTAACTAATCCTTACCTGTGGAGAATTAAAATGTAAATGAGTATAGAATTCTGATACTTTTGGGAAGGTGAGTTATTATTTTGGGGACTGAAGGTTTAAAATATTGCCCTTGCAAGATTTAAAGGTTTGGAAAGAAATAAAAAAATCTTCATAATCTTCTTACTTGAAGTGAGCAACATTCTCTGTTTCCTTCCCCAGAGATATGCAGTCATTTTATGTTTTTGTGAGCTCGTGGATGACAAAAATGGAATCTATTTTGTCCAAGGAGCAACGCACAACAAAGTTTTCTGAAGATCTTTCTAACCGCTGCAATGTCTTCATCCAGGTGTGCAATCTTTTAATGTGGTGATGCAGCAAACTGATGTTTTGGTGCAAGTTGTTGAATATAAAAAGAAATCACAGGAGTTCTGTGATCACTGGTGTGTTATTTCACAGTTTTGCAATTCTCATAAAGCTTTTAATGCCCAGTATTCTTCCAAGAAAATCTGTAAAAGGTCTTTTGATAAAGAATGTGGAGAAAGGGAATCTGACTAAATATTCAGTGGCTAGAATTTTGGATTTTTCTCTTGACATAGGAAATCAAGAAAGCTTCATCTTCTCTGTAGTAAAGGTTTTGGGTTTCTTTCCTTTTGAGTCATGAGGTACTTACAGTGGACTGAACCAGTGTCTAGTTTTATTTAGGACAGTACATACTGCCAGTAAAGGTTTTGTGTTGTTTCATTGTGCTTTGCCTAGTGATGGTACTTTACAAGGATCTCACTACTTTCTGAGACAGCTGATTTTTCTTTTTGCCTACTAACAGCATGTAATCTTAATGTAAGGTGCATCTTATTTCTGAATTTATTTTTTGCTAGTTTTTATAATTATCTATCTACCTGACAGAAATTTGATGAGAATAGGTATGTGAAAGAAGCATGATCCTAAATCTTCTTTAGCTAAAGATAGGCATGTACTAGGATCTGTGGTTTTTACATTTGAATTAGTTGCAGTGGACTTAAAAATCTGCTCCATACTGAATTGAGTTTCCTACACCACTTGATGTCTTTTCCTAGTCTCTTTTTCTTTTTTTTATTGTTACTACTTTTTCTTTGAAGTAAGTTTAATAATTGTTTGTCATGTTGTATATAATCAACATTGTATTTAAAAGATCAGATGTAGAAATAATTGGTATCTTTATTGTGGGATAGACATCTCTGTTTAGAAAGTGTAAAACTGTAAATACTGTCACTGTATTTGTTCCACAGAATCTGGAATGTTTAGATTGTTTTTGTGATGGGAGATGGAAATTGTTTGATGGATTGGTTTACAATAGACTGAAATTATTAGGCCTTTGAGGCTCTGTGGTTATTTGACTCACTGACCTTTGTTTAGTTGGAATGGCTTTAGAAGAGGTTAATCAGATGATCTAATGAGTCATAGGCACTTTCATAGTGCTGATAAAAGAGTCTCATTCAGCTTTGGGATCCCAGGCTTGCTTAGTGTAGTGGAGTGGTAGGCTCTGTGTTGTGCAGGGGCAAAGGTTAGCTGTCTGTCATGTGTGGAACAGAACAGAGAGCACTTATTTTATTGACATGTGGAAATACTGATTTTACATTTTTCTTCCCCTTGTATTCATTTTATTTTTAGGGTTTTCTGTATGCATACAGTCTTAGCACCATCATTAAAACTACAATGAACCTTTACATGTCAATGCAAAAACCTATGACCAAAACCTCAGTAAAAGCCTTGTGCAGACTTGTGGAACTTCTGAAGGTAGGTCACTGGATGAAAATTATTTATTTCATGTAGGAATTACAGAGAACATTGATCAAACATCCCATATTAAAAAAAACCACCAACTGTGATGGGAGGTGTTTTTGCATGCATGGCTTCTTGTTTAAGAGTGGTTTGCTTAGAGAATAGATTTGGAAGGCTAGGATTGGGTTTGTTTGTTTGTTTTTTTGTTTGTTTTGGGGTTCTTTTTGGTAGCTTCTAACTGGCTTCCTTAGTTGATGTCTTAGAATGGTTGAGTTGTAGGGGATCTCTGGAGATCACTGGTCCAGCCTATCCCTGCTCAAGCAGAGACACCTAGAGCCAGTTGTCCAGAACTGTGTCCAGATGACTTTTGAATATCTCCAAGGGTGGAGACTCCATAACCTTTCTGGGCAACCAGGCTGTGACAATGCTTGGTTACCCTCATAGTAAGAAAGTGTTTCCTGATGTTCAGAGGGAAACTCCTGTGTTTCAGTTTGTGCTTGTTGCCCCTTGTTCTGCCACTGAGCACCTCAGACAAGAGCCGGGCTCCATCCTCTTTGTACCCTCCCTCCAAGTATTTATGTACAGCAGTAAGATCCCCCTCCAAGCCTTCTCCTCTCTGGCTGAACAGTCCCAGCTCTCCCAGCCTTTCCTCGCATGTGAGATGCTCCAGTCTGTGAATTACCTTCATGGCCCTTGGCTGGACTCTCTCCAGTGTGTCCGTGTCTGTCTTGTACTGAGGAGCCCAGAACTGGACCCAGGACTCCAGATGTGGCCTCACCAGAGCTGAATAGGGGCAAGGGTCACCACCCTTGAGCTACCAGCAACATGCTGTCCAGTGGAGCCAAAGCTACCATTTGGCCTTCTTTGGGACAAGGGCACATTGCTGCCTTGCACTCAACCTGCTGTCCACCAGGATCCCCCAAGCTGCTTTCCAGTTGGGTGGTTCCTGGTATACACTGGTGGATGGGAGATTGTTCCTCCTTAGATGTAGCACTTCACATTTCTCCTGGTATTTTTTCCAAATGGAAGATACTCATTTTCAGGATGACTTCAGAAAGCAGTGTTGAACAAAACTGAAAAAACTTAAACCAAGAAACAAAATTTAGATCAGTCCTGAAACTTTTTTATGCTCCTGAATAGTTTGATTTTCTTGGTTTCTAAGGGTTAATTGTAACTGCTAGTAACAGCATGTTACAAAATGGAAAGAGTCTGTATTTGCAGTGTGGATGAGTCACACAGCATAAAGGCAGATTCTAAAGGCAGCAATTTTGGTAACTACGTGAACGAATGTGTTTTGGGATTGACTTCAGGCAATAGAACATATGTTTTACCGAAGAAGCATGGTTGTGGCAGACTCTGTGACACACATCACTCAGCATCTGCAGTATCAGGCTCTTCACTCTATCTCTGTGGCCAAGGTATGTAATCCAAGTGACAATAATCAATCTCCCTATCTAAGTATTTTAAAAAATATTAAGTTTAAATTAAAGTATTTTTTATATTTTTTCAGAATCTGTAGTGTGATGCTCTATCATAATCCAGAGATATATAAGCTTTCCAGTAATTCCAAGCTTTTTCCTAGAAAACTGTACAGCATAGATGGTTACCTGTTTTTTGACCAAGAATGGTTCCCCTCTTTCTCTAAACTGCTGCCTCTCTTGTCATCTTCTTGTGTTCTTTTTAGATTTTATTTCTAGTGAATTTTCACAAACTGACCTTTGCTTACCTCTTTTCTGATGCACATTCATAAAGCAATCTGTTGCAGGTCTAAGCAAACAGGCTGTTATTTAAATCTTTGTCTTCTTGGCAAAATAGCAGTACATGATGGCTTACAGGAGCCTACTGTTGGCATAAATTCTCTGTTTCACTGTGGGATAAAATGGCTTCTTTCCCTTGTCAAACCTTGAATTTCAGAATTCGGGTCAAAGGAGGAAATGAGACTTTAATATGCCTGTTCTGATGTATTACTGATTGGTTTTATTCTTTCATCACATTCAGTAGCAGAGTTACAAAGGATGTATGCTATTGTTACTGGTGCAGCTATTAAATTTCCTTTTTTTTTGGCTATAATCTCAATTTATGTATCTGACCTCTCTATATTTTCTAGGGTAAGCAAAAAAGTAGTTGTACTTATTTATAAAAAATTTATATACAGGTATATATATATGTAGCAGGAGTAGCATGAACTGAATAGGTTCCCAACTTCCAAGTCACTGAGAAAAATTGTGTATCTTCAAACACTTCACATATATATATATATAGATAGATAACTTTCATAAACTTTTCAAATTATATCTGTAATTACATTGCAATTATTTTTAAATTAATAAAAATATGCCCGAACTTTTCTGTTGAAGGATATTAAAAAGAACACTTGTGCAAACAGTTCTTGATATTTTGACTACTTATCAGAAAATATGTAAAAAGGCAAATGTTGGTAAATAGAAGGATCCATTAGTATGACTTAACCTATGTTCATGTTGGCTGCACATATTCCAAGAATATAGACAGGTAGTATCACTGAATTGGCAGAGTAAGTGAATGTGGATTCAGTTAACTCTGTTCACAAAACATAACTTGTTTGCAGAAATACTCAGTTTATGACAAGTCTACAAGCTTTGGGAAGAAGTAGGAAGCTATTGCCTTTGGGCTGAGGTAACTTTTCTGAATTTCTATGTCTTTTTGCCATCAAGAAAAGGGTAATTTCAGATAAAAAGTACAGTGAGCAGCGCCTGGATGTCCTCTCTGCTTTGGTGTTGGCTGAGAACACCCTCAATGGGCCAAGTACAAAACAGAGGCGACTGATTGTTTCCCTTGCACTGAGTGTGGGAACACAGATGGTAAGTGCCACCATTGTTCCAGCCCTTCATTTGTTTGGTGGAGTTTCTTATGAAAGAATATCAGCTTGTCATCTCACGTTTATTTTTTTCCCTTCATTTCTACAGAAAACATTTAAAGATGAAGAACTTGTTCCCCTTCAGTTAGTTCTGAAAAAACTGGACTTGATCAGTGAACTTACAGAGAGGTGAGCAGTGACAGCAGTATATAGAAGGTAGCATAGTGTCTTGGGGGAGCTGGATCCTCACTGTGCAAATGACAAAATCTGGTTTCTGCATGCTGGTGGTGATTTTTGTGTGTTTTGTAGAGCAGGAATGGACAGAAAGAATTCCAGAGTTAAGGCAGAAGCTCACTTTTCTTTGGGCAAGTTATATTTCACCTGACTGTTGATTGTTTAGAAATTCTGTCACTTTCTTGGATGACTTGGTTTTATGATAAGCTAAAGTGTTCCCCTTAACCCAACCCCAAAATTTCTGAGTTAGTACCAGTCTGTTTGGGAGATTGAGCTGCTAGTGTACATGTGAACCATGTTTAACTGCTGCTGTAGTTTAGTGCACACTCAAGTTACATCATACTGGCCATTTGTAAACCAGGTGAATATCTGGGTTCCGTGCAGTTTTTAGGAGAGAGAGAAACACCTTTAGTGGTTTACTCATGAGATACAACCTGTCTGCATTTTTCCCAGAATTTTATCAGGAGAGGCCTGTTTCTCCTTTGACTTACAGGAGAAATTTAGAATATATGTTTGATCTCTAGGCTACATGCAATTACATGTAGTAAGAAAACAGTTATTTAGGACTTTGTTGTAAAGTAAGATTTCAATCTTTCAGGGACTGAGTTAACCTTTCCTCTAAAGCAGGTACCTTTTATTTATAAATAGGCTAGTGAAAAAAAAAAAAAAAAAAAGTTCTATAATAAAGAACTTTCTTCTGAAGGTCAGTGCATCTGGAACAGTAAAGTAATGGTGTAAAACTTAGGCTTGAAATGCACTTGTCTTTAAACACACTCACTGTTAGAAGAATGATTTCATCCAAATCTGTGTCTAACAGTTAATCTTTTATTCCAGAGTTCGAGCACAGTGCGACTGTTGTTTCCTCTACTGGCACCGAGCCGTCTTTCCAATCTATTTAGATGATGTCTATGAAAATGCAGTGGATTCTGCTAGACTACATGTAAGCAATAGTGCTACAACTTACTAACTGTTGTGACAGATTCAGATGAAGAGATGATAAACCTTACACTGAAACTCTTAAAGGAAAAGCTCAAAAAGAAAATCCCTGACTACTACTGAGTCAGACATTTCTTCTCATTCTGGAGGATATAAGAGCAATCTTTGTTCTAAATCTATCTATTAGATTTCTTAAAAAAATCTCGGGTTGCTGTTGTTACCTCTGTCTGTCTCTCTTTGTTCTTCTCTTCATTCTAATTTGAAATAACACCTGCTAGACTTGAACATTGAAAGACTTTGTTCCTCTTTGTGGTTACATATTTCTAAAGCAGATATCACTGTGTTCAGTGATTCTGTGTTGGATAGCTGTCCTGTAGCTTTTTCCACCCCTCATCTCTTCTCCCCTTATTGAAGTACTGTGTACTTGCTGCAGATATGAATCGTGCTTTGTCATGATAATCCTGATAAAAATCAAACATCTGTTCCAGGGTTGTACAGTACTGAAATGAATAAAGTGGAAATAATTTCTGGTGAAATAGCTAATAATTAGGATCTTCCAGTTAGTAGCAAATAATACCTCAGATTAAGGACAGGACACTTCAGTAGGGTTTATGAAATCTATTTTTAATAAAAATGGGAAGACTAGTGATTCTGATTTTTGTTAGCTTTGAACACTGTTTGAAGTGCTGGTGACATACTTGTCTGTTAATCATGTATATTTTTTAATAAGTATATGTTTAGTGCACTACGGGACTGTGTACCTGCTATGATGCATGCAAGACACTTGGAATCTTATGAGGTGCTTCTGGAATGCTATGACAAAGAAATCATGGAAGTGCTCAATGAGGTAACTTGTTGTGGTTGGGAATTAAACACACCACTGTGCTTGAAACATCTTTAGCTCAGATTAGCATCTATTGTAGCAGATCTGATATGATCTGTAAAAATAGCACAGAGAACTTTGGTGTGAAGTATTTTAATAAATAAGAAAATGTTTGGTTTGATTGACGATTTTGGTTATTTAAGACTCGTTCTTAAGGGTGTCTGTGTTGGCTGGGAACATGAAAATACTGCACTCAAATGATGTAAGTTAACAAAACCTCAGTTACAGATTTGACTGTGCAGACAGAGGAGTGCTTTTTGTCAGATTAGCTTCTGTTTGGATGAACGCCTAAAATAAATGCTGCTCTTCTCAGTGTGCATGCATGGCTTTTAGTAGTGAAGGGTCTGCAAACACAGATGGCCTCTTGACTGAATTATTATCTAGAATTATGAAGGAGGTTTGACAAAGAAAATGCAAATTTGGATTTCCCGAGTCTTAGTTTTTAACCTTTGAACTATGCTTTTTATTTGATTAGTTCAAGACAAAACATTAGATATTATTCAGAAAATCTGACCAAATTTCTTATTGCAAGACTCTTCCTCACTGAATTTGTTCTTACTATTTAGATAGATAGCCCTAAGCTTAGTTCCCCTTAAAATGAGAAGTGAGAATACTTGAGTGTAAGTTGTGTTAAACTCCCATGTTGAAGTTTTAGTCACATAAAAAATGGCATTAGGTAGGTAAACCTCTATTTTCTGAGCTGTGTAGCTTTTCCTTGCTATTCTGTACTAGAAAAAGAACACTGGAAATTAATATCTTTCTGGTTCCCAAGTATTTATTCACTTTGACTTGTGTGGCCCTACCAAAGCAAAGCTTTCTTCACTAGTTTAATCAGTCTTACACATACCTGTGGAGAGAAATGTTGATTCTGCTAACAGAGCATTGTAAATGGACACTGAACATGACTTTTTTTTTTTGTGGTCTGTTTTTTGTGTGTTTCTTTGGGGTTTCGGTGGGTTTTCCTTTTTTTTTTTTTAACTTTCTTGAATAGCACTTGCTGGACAAATTGTGTAAAGAGATAGAAAAGGACCTGCGCTTATCAGTTCACACACACCTGAAGCTGGATGACAGAAACCCCTTCAGAGTTGGCATGAAGGACCTGGCCCACTTCTTCTTTCTCAACCCAATACGTTTTTTCAATCGGTTCATTGACATAAAAGGTGAGGAATTATACATTTGCTTGGTTCTGTTATTTTCATCTCTTATACTTTGGCTTTGTATCTCTTTTCACTTCTTTCCACACTTTCCTAACTAAATAGGTAGCATTATTTTAGTTCATCCTTTGTGTTCACAGCTTATGTGACTCATTATTTGGACAAGACCTTCTACAACTTAACGACCGTAGCTCTTCACGACTGGGCCACCTACAGTGAGATGAGAAACTTGGCAACCCAGCGCTATGGTTTAAGTATGACTGAGGCTCACCTTCCCAGCCAGACTCTGGAGCAGGTACAGTGCCCCCAGGACAGGAGAAGAATTTAAACCATTCCACTGTCATAGGCCTGAGTCACTGAAATTAAGGTATTCAAGAGGAGAGAACTGTTTGGGAAAAGTGACTTTTAATTTCTGGTGGAATTGTGAGGCAGGATCTTTATCTGCCTTTGGAGATCACACTGATATCAGTTAATATCAAGTTGGACTTGTGTTCATTTTTTTAACGTAATGAAATGAATTTAGTATGTGCAGTCAGAGAATGTTTTCTTGAAAATTCAGTGTCAGCAGTTTGGCAAGCAGTAGATCCAGACAACTGTTACAAGTCTGGAATGGCCTTTGAGTGGTGGGTCTTTTTCCCTGGTTTATTGCTAGCTTTTCAGCAGATTCTGTTTAGTGATCATCAGGAGAAACTATTTCACAGGCTGCAGATGGAGGACTTTGGGACACTTGTGAATTCGATTCTAGGAGAGTGACTTAGAGCCTCCTAAAAGCTGCTAAACATGGTGACAGTCAGAATAAAGTTGTAGTGTCATCAAGTTAATGGTGAAGATATTCACTGTTACAGAGTCTACAGATTTTTCCTTCAAGAGTTTTAATATCTTGGATATTTTTGGCAGTTTGCTTCATTCCCTCATTTGGGTTAACACACTGATGAAAGCTCTTAGGAATACAGCCCCTTTTTTTGTAATGTTCATGATGGCTCTGTCTTCCTAAGTTGGAAGAGGACATAGAACTAAGAACTTCGGCTGTTTTTTTGGCACAAAGTGCTGTAGATCAGTTTCTCTTTCCAGCTTTGGTTTTCTATTGGCCATATTTGATCAGCACATTGTTACAAAGAATTAAACAATATCACAACATTGGTTTCATAACATTCATTCTGGTATGAGCTTTACTTCAAAACAAAGACACCCCACACTTCATAACCCCCCATCCTCAAAAGCCTGATAAAATCCCTGGCACAACTGGAAATAGGGCATATAAATTAAATAGCATCATCTTTAGGCACAATGATAATTAAGGGACTCCTTAGGGGAAAAAGTGTAAGCAATTGTAAAATTTATATTGTAAATAGCAAACCTCAGTCTTTTTATACAGGTTGAGTTAACAGTATTGAAAATTAGCTAGTTGCTTATTTCTCTGTAGGCATCTGTATGTTTGTAGGAATCTCTAAGGCAAGATTCTATATTTTAGAATCTGAAAACAGATACATCTCAATTTTTTTTTTATTTCATTGTTTAATTGTGCCTTGTGGAATAGGCTGGAGGATTCCTTACTTTCAGGGGAAGCTGGGAAAAAACAGGCAGCAGTGCAAATGTTAAAACATGGACTGAGCTGCTTTTTTCTCCTCTAAGCATTATCTTCCAGACCCTGAACAAAAACTTTTAAGAGATTCTTAATTTTGCAAAGAAAAACACTGCTTTCTGAAATACCTTCAAGTATTTGTGCACCTTAGCAGTTAGGCATGTCAGTAGTTCTTGAGAAGTTTTATCATAGTGATTCTCAATAAATAATATTGTTTCATCCAGGGTCTGGATGTTTTGGAAATCATGAGAAATATTCATGTTTTTGTATCCCGCTACCTCTACAATCTGAATAATCAGGTAAGGTATATCCCACACTTTTCCTGGCATTTGGCTCCAATTTGAAGGGATTGCAAAATTCAGAGTGGAGCATGTGTAAGAAAAGCCCAGGCTGAACATGCATAGTGAGAGGCTATAAAATAGTATTGCTGCTCTAGAAAAGGATCTTGGAGGATGCTGTGGCTTGGTCTTGGAGAATGTTGTGTAGCATATTTTGGATATGTTATGCCAGTAGGATCACTGCAAGTCAATTTTCCAGTGAAGCTAGAAGGCAGCAAGGATAATTGGCTGCTCTATAAGAACATACTAAGTATGTGATTTTTGAAAAATGTATATCTGAAAATGGGTTATTTGAGAGATGAAGCAGTGAATAACGTGGAGAACATGGGCAGGGAACCTTTGGGGTTTCTCACAATGGGAGAATGAGGTGCCCACTAAAAAAGTGAGCGGCTTCCTGAAAGAAGTACATTTTTTCATAGTTTATAATTCAGTATTGGAACTCATTGCTGTGGTATATGTGGGGTCAAAAGTGCAAACAGGTGCCAAAAGAGTTGACTACTTAGTGTAGGATATATGGGAGTCTTTAGTGCAACATCTGCCTTAGAATTGTTGAATCACAGCTGTGTAAAAATCGGAGGAATTTACCAGATAAAGTTCATTGAATCCATGCTGTATTTCCTTGGTTCTTTCCCTAATCACCAGCTATCAGCTGCTCTCAGAAACAGGATATAGGCTATTTAGATCAATAATTTATCACAGAACCAGTTTCGGGTGATTAACTTTATTTTCCCTCCCTGCCTCCCAGATCTTCATTGAAAGAACGAGTAACAACAAACACTTGAACACCATCAATATCCGACACATCGCTAATTCAATTCGAACTCATGGAACAGGAATCATGAACACCACTGTGAGTATCTTATGCACTGCTGCTGTTGGATCATTTGTTTGTGACTGTGCACAAGAGCCTCCTCCTCCTTGCATCTCCTAATAGTTTATTTGGTTATGCATTTTAATAGTGCAGTAGTAATGTTCTGTGTGAATTAATAAAACGAATCAGTTCTTGGATATGCCACAAATCAGTATCACAATTTCTTGAGAGTGTTATCACTTCCAGTTACATAAATGTTAAGGAAGAGATCTAAAACCACATCATATGTGAGATAGATGTTCTGGTTGGACTGTTCTGGATGGTATGTCCTGATTTTCTCTTTATTGACACTCAGTAGACAGATACTTTTGCTGCAGTTAAAGAAAATATTGAAAAAATGCAATGTTAATTTTTTAAGTTCTTCTTGTAATTTTTATGCTTAAGAAATACCAGCTTTTCAATTTGCTAAATAAAGCTACTGACCTCTGATCACTTGTTGGAAAAATGAATTCTTATTGCAAGGCTTTTAATGATGGCTGTAGGTGTATTGGCTGGCTTTTAACCAGACAAAGGTAAATGCAAAGAGGTGCATCGTGTCTGCTACAGCAGGAATTTATCATTGGCATTCTTAAGTTTGGATACATTGATGAAGGTGTTTTCAGGTCTATGCTTTCCAGTCTGCTGCTTAAGTTCCACCTTGTTGCTGTTTCCTTTTTTCTATTCTTCTGGCTCTATCAAAAAAAAAAAAAAAGAAAAAAAGAAGAAAAGGAACTTGCTGAAATATTGAACCCACTCTCAAGTCATTATTTTAGAAGTGGAAATTACTAAAAATAAAGTTTTAATGATTTCTTTCACTTTTCTTTAGAGAGTGGGGGACTGTCTCAAAAATGCTGCTACTCACATTGTTTTTGGTGATGTAGATTTATTCACTTCTGACTGTGAGTTATTTTTGCAGACATGAGAAGTACTGAGATATGTAGGGTGGAAGTTTCTGCCCTGTAAGAAAGTATTTTAGAAAACTTTGAGGAAGTTAAAAAGTTGTGTCAGGAGGTTATGCAGATTCCACAGACTGAGGAAGTTGATAATGTCTGCCTGTTTCACCTTGATGTTTGTACTGGTTCAAAAGGACAGTTACAAGATATTACAGATAAACTAATGGCTGTGTAGGGCAGGTGATTGACTGAAATACTGACCTTGTCCCTTGGTCCCTCTGCCTTTCCTGGAAGAGAGTAGGCCTTCCAGAAGAATGTTTTTTCATTTTTCCTTATTGTTTTGAAACAGTGACATTAAAATAAGTTGAGAACTTGCATTAGAAGTTACTCAGGCATGAGGTGAAAACAGGGTGTTAGATGTCTTTGTTACTTTGCTAACTTTCTTGATTTGACTGTTTTTTTTCTTTTTGCCTTGTAGGTCAATTTCACTTACCAATTCTTGAGGAAAAAATTTTACATTTTTAGCCAGTTCATGTATGATGAACATATCAAATCCAGACTTATCAAAGACATCCGATTTTTCAGAGAAGTCAAGGATCAAAATGATCACAAGGTATAGTAGTTTTTGAAGGCTCAAGAGTAATTTGCTAAAAGAAATGCAACTTTCATGTGACTGAAGGTGCACCAAACCATAACACTCCCATTATTTAAATGTGTATCCCCAGACAAAGGGACAGCTTTGGTAAGTGTTACCAAGGGTAAGCTTTTGCAGTGTTACCAATGTCTGTATTCAGGAGGGCTTTGTTCCATTCTGTAAATATGGAGTTGGCTAAAATCATTCTCTCAGTGACTTAAGGATCATTTGATGGAGTTGTAGTCTCTTGGAGGTTCTGAACTTCTTGTTCAACTCACACATAACAGTTTTCAGTTTTGAATAATAAGCTTACTTGAATGTAGTCCAAAATTATGTGATCATGTAGCATTCATTCCAGTATGTCAGGGTTTGGGAATGAGGGTCTGGTTTACCATGCTAGAAAATTGTCTTCAAAATGGGAGAGACAATGTATTTAGTAAAATAGACTGCTAGCTTCTTTGCATGTCAAGTGCTTATTTGTTTTGGGAATACTTTCTTTTTCACAGTAAAACTATTTCACTTCTCAACTTGCAGAAGTGACTTGGCAAAATGACTCCTGTGAACGAATACAGACAAGCAGGTGTATAATATATATAAAAAATAAAGCTATGAATGTGGTGTAAGACTACATTACAAGTAGAATTTTATTGATGTGATGACAAGTTTTTTTTCTAAGGGTAGGTAATTAATACAAATAATTTTACATTTTTTTTCTAGTATCCCTTTGAAAGAGCAGATAAATTTAACCGTGGCATCAGAAAACTTGGAATAACCCCGGATGGCCAGAGCTATCTTGACCAGTTCAGGCAACTCATAAGTCAAATTGGTATGAAATGCTATCTAACATATTATAAATGTTATTAAATGGAAGAGATCTTCATCACCTAGTTACTGACCTTTTAGCTCAGGCTAAAGCTAGATTTAATTCCAGTCAGATGGAAAGTAGTTCACTTGTAGCCCATGCTGAGTACATGTACTCATCGAATTACAGAGAAATGGCCTTTGCATGTCTTAATTTAAAATACAGTTATAGCTTGCATAGATGCCTGTTCCCTTTTCAGTTCTTTTCTTTGTTATGGAACTGACTTTTTCCCATGTTGGGTGTATTTCCTAGTAAAAACCTATTAGTGCTAAGTTCATGTATTTAAAAAATTGGCCATATATCCAGCTGAAGTATCCTTGAGTGATGCACAATGTGACAATTATATTTTCAGCCACTGATGCTCCAAATGTGCAGAACTGATCTGAACTTACAAGTGTTTAATGTGCCCAGTGGAAAGAGTTTGTACGAAAGTGAACAAAACCTTGCTTGATGATGCATTTTTGTTTTATTTCTCTACATAGACTTTCGGTAGCAGGATTCAATTTAACTTTTATAACTTGGCTTTTGGAGCCAAGTTCTGTGCCACAACTACATGGCAACTTTAATTTACGTTTTAGAGCCTATAGGAGCTATGAAGAGTGTGTGTGTATTTAAGTAATCATAAATTGCTTCCTTGTTTTTTCTTGTTTTTAAAGGCAACGCTATGGGTTATGTACGAATGATAAGATCTGGTGGACTGCACTGCTGCAGTAGTGCCATTAGGTATTTCCACAAATATTTCATTTTTCTCTTTGCTCCTTCTCTTCCCCTTGCTCTCTATTCTTGCTGATATTCCCTATGCCCTTACCTATTCCCCATAAATTTTGAAAAGCTCCATTTATATGCTCTCATTTGAGTGGAATTATTGAAGACAGTGCTGGGATTCAGCACTGTACAATCATGGACATAGATCACTAAAAATAAAACAAATTCTATGGAAAAACATGGCAAAAGAGTTAGTAGAATGTACACATTAGTAAGACATTAGTCCATAAGCCAGCAATTGTGATGTTAAATAATTTCAAGGGCGCATTAAGGAAAAATTATACAAACCTTGAGGAAGTTAGAAAACACATTGCTATTGTACTTTCTTCTGTATAGATTTTGCCTGTTCATGAAAGGTCATTAAAACAGAGTAACTTTTACATAATAAGAAATAGTTGGTTTTCTTGCAAATAATAGTAAGCTTGGAGTTACCAAGAGTATCAAGTGCTCAAAAGAGAAGTTGATAGCCCAGTAAAAACAGAAGTACAAATAATGATGTGTATGTGTTTAGAAATGGGGTTAATAATGCCTGGATGAGAATGTATGACAAATATGACATAACCTGAACTAGTTAGTTCAAGCCCAGAAGATTAAATTAAGTATATTATAAATTAGGGTAGATAGATGAAGACAGACATTTGAGCATAATCCTAACAAATAGTAAGTTTTCAGGTTTGTTCCTGATCTGGAAGATATTGTTAACTTTGAAGAGCTGGTGAAAGAAGAAGGACTCTCAGAAGAAACACAAAAAGCAGCAAGGTACCACTAACATCATGCTTTTGAGGTCTGGGGCAGGGGTGGGATGAGAGAATTGTCATTTTATGTTTCTAATTAGTTATTTGTGTGTGTGTGTGTGTATTAAAAGTTCTGCTGCCTTTATGCAGAAATACGTGTTTCAAAGCAAAGCAAATAGAAGCAGTTGTTTTGCAAATGTGAAGTAGCATTGATAGTAATAGACCTAGAACCTGATTTCTTGAAGAAATCCTTGTTTAAAAGCTAACAAGCTTTCCTCACTGTGTGCCTGAGCTCTAGTTTTAAAATTTTCAAGGTCTTAGATAAAAAAGATGCAAGTGTTCTATTCACAGACCTTTTTTTGAGACAATTAAATCAAGAAACCCTATTCAAATGGGATCTAGAGGGAGGGTACTCTCCCAAATCCTGGGTTGTGGACATAGGCAAAGGGCAAGGAGAGGGTTGTTATCCCAAGAGGTGGGTAAGCAAAGGGATTTCAGCAGAACCAGGTAACCCATAGCTCATGCCTTGCAGGCAGCTGGACTGTGTGCTGAGTGACCTGACGCGGAACTTTGCGGAAGGAACAGAGTACTTCAAGATGCTGGTGGATGTGTTTGCTCCCGAATTCCGCAGCCCAAAGAACATGCACCTGCGGAACTTCTACATCATCGTTCCCCCCCTGGTGAGTGCGCGCGTTGCGCCGGGGCTTGCTTCAGAAAGGTCTTCTCAGATCGGGGCTGTGTTTAAATGTTTTGTGTTAGACTGTAGGAGCACGTATGACAGTGCCTTGTGACATTTGAGAGCCTCTTTGTGATGCCAAGACAGCCTTTCGTTCTTTCAGACCCTCAATTTTGTAGAGCATTCCATCAGTTGCAAGGAGAAATTGAATAAGAAGAACAAAAGCGGAGCAGCTTTCACTGATGATGGGTTTGCCATGGGTAAGTTTCAGCACCCTCACTAGCCTTTGGGTAAGCCAACATAATGGACATTTGCAAGAAAAGTTTTGTTTATACTTTGTCTGTTCCCATAATTAAAAATTCCTTAGTTTATTTGGATTTATCTTTGCTTCAGCAAAATGGATTTGAGGGTTATGGTTGTGTTCAGAATTTCCTAAACATGTAATAGCTGTGTATGGGAACAGACAGTTTAAAGATATATTGCTGCTTCCAAATTTCTTTCCAAGCTTGTGGTTCATCCAGATGAGAAGGAATGCAAGTATTTGGAGAAGTGATGTTTTTAAAAAGTTTCAGCTTGTTCTTTATTGTGATTTTTTCTGATAGATTAATTGTAAGTTAATAACAATTTAAATTATATTTGCATGCAATTATCAGCTTAGCCTCATCCATTAAAGATATTCACAAAGTGTTTTGCAAATTGCATGTTGACTTTAGTACATGGTTTGTTAATGACTAGGTGTGGCTTACATTCTGAAGCTTTTGGATCAGTACCAGGAGTTTGATTCTCTGCACTGGTTCCAGTCTGTTAGAGAGAAGTATGTGAAGGAAATAAGAGCAGTAGCTAAGCAACAGAACGTGCAGTCCACTAATCAAGATGAAAAACTGCTACAGACTATGAACCTTACCCACAAGCGACTGGAAGTTTGTTTACAGGTACAGCATGGGCCTGGTTATGTGTTCTGGTGGTAACAATTTCTGTTCTGCATTGGGTTCAGCACTTAACTCATCACAAATCATGTAAATGTGTTCTGATGGAGCTCATTGAGGGCCAAATCCAGAGCATTGTCTACAGCAACAATGCAAAAAGAGCATAAAGACTTGAGGTGTATGACCTGAAGGGAATGTCGTCACTTTTTGTGATATTTGAGGACCTGGTTCATTGGAATTCTTTGTCCCATGGAGTTTGAAATCTAATGCAACTAAACCATAAATGCTTAAATAGGAGAGAACATCTTTTGGTTAAACTTCATACAACAAAGATTGCACAAAATGCTGTGAACCCTCAGAGCTGCCTGTGTGTTAATTCTGAGCTGCTAAATTGAATGATGCATTAGCTATCAAATAGAGGAAAGGTGCATTTGAATTTTGAAGCACAGCAGCTCACGTTTCATCTGTGGTGTGGTGCTTTCTCTCTCTTGATTGGAGAAGCCTATGGAACAGATCTGTTAATGGCTATTTTTACAGCCCATGATTACATTCTGTAATGTCTTGTTGGAATAGATAAGGCCCTGTATGGCCTCATGGTTCCCAGGAGCGTGCACTGTTTGGTCCTCTGTGTTAAAAAAACACATCACTGAACCTTGTTCAGACACTGATCAAGCTTGTGGTTGTTTAAATTATTGGCTTGCATCATTTTCCATGGGCAAGTTGCTCTAAGTTCTCATTGCTGCTACAAACCTCATTTTCAGCCTCAGTAGATCAGTGACAGATTTATTGCAGTGATGCTGCTTTGCTTAAGTTGCCCTTTAATGTAATTAGACATTTGCTTTGTAAAATGTGTGTGAATAAGGTATGAAAGGAGGAAGATTTTCAACATCATTTGAGTGATTTAGATACTGAAATCTAGGTGCCTAAGATGCTCATGAAAAATCCCATTGATATTTGTCTACAAATTTGTGATACACTGATCCTCCTTTTCTTTATCTTTTCCCTTAGGAATTTGAGCTCCTTTATTTCTCACTAAGTAGTGCAAGGATTTTTTTCAGAGCAGATAAAACTGCAGCAGAAGAAAGCCAGGAAAAGAAAGAAAAAGAAGGTGAGTGAATCCTGTATGTAGAACATTTTGGCTAATGAGATTGTATGCCTGAATAGAGGTTTCTTCATAGGTGCTTTCTTGCTCATAGGCTGATTGAGTATTCCACAGAGAGGTTTATGTGGTCATGGTTGATTGAGACTCAGCAAGAACAGCTCAAGAAGTCCTTCTTTGGAATAGGTGAATTTCAAGCTGGGCTTCTGGGGTGTGGAAAAAAAAGCAACACCACAGAAGACCCAACTGACAAAAAAAGCCTGGGACAGGGAGAATTGCATACTTGCAGTAATATTAAATTCATCATCCTTACCTCTTCAATTACTAGTGTTGACAATGACAACCTTAGGTGCTGTTAAATAAAGTGGCTTTCACCTGTTGTACCAGCTGGGTTTCAACTTACATAGCAGATGATGCAGTTACTACAGAAATTCAGATGTTTATGATATGCTTGGTCTCCCACTGAATTCTGTATTCAAAGGGTAAGATCTTAATTTGTGGTGTGGTCTCTTGACTAGGTAACATTGGTGCTTTGCATTTCTATTCCTGGTTGTATATTCTCCCTCATGGATTCTGAAAGATTCTCTTGGGAAAATTCTTTCCAAAGAAATGAGAGTGCTCCTAAGGACCAAGATCTAGAAGTGGAGTTCAGTCACAAGTTACTTAGAAACTCAGGGAACAGTATATTAAAAACTGAATTGGTAGTTCTCCACTGTGGTTCTGACAAAGGCACAAGTGACCTGTGAGATTACAGAAACTGGAGAAAAAGATAAGTTTTCTTCTGCACTAGAAAAACAGTTTGTAAAGAAAAATTCTTTTTGCATGTATTTATATTTGATCATATTCAGTGAAGTTGCTCAGATAAATATTCAGTGCAAGAAAAAAAAAAAGAAAGCAATCCAAAGAACTCCAAGCATTGTGGGAAGAATAGACATGCTGTTCTGGAGGCTGTAGGAGACCATTCTGGAGAACATCAGCTAATTATATTTTAGGTGAAATATTCTCTGTTGTGGTACCTGTTCAGTTCCCTAGGCAATGTGTTTTGCAGTGAGAAAAGCTGGAAATGCATACCAGGGTGGCAAGTTTTGAACATGGTAATAATATCTATGCCCTCTACCATGATATTTGGATTTGGACTCTGAAAAATGTGTGAGCACTGTATATGTGATTTTTAGACAAGTACTGCTGATTGAAGAACCTTTCACCCCAAATACGAATTTCTTCATAGGGCCAGGACTTCTTGTGCTGCAAGGTCAGGTTGCATATGCTGACCATGAAATACTGCATGAGGTGTTGCTGTCACATCAGCATCATATATATGTGCTAGGATTTCAGGGGTTTTGTTTCAAATAGAGTGTTAAACATGATCCATGCCTTTGTTTTTTATTTTTGTAGAAGAATCTGGTAAAGCAAGCAATGGAGATCTTTCCAACTCTACGCCTGCAGAGCCTGTTGTGAAATGACAAGGCTGGTATGGGTGATGATTACTTACTCAAATAACTCATGTCCTTGTCTTCATCAGTAACACTCTGTAGGGGTTAAAGCTCTAGATTTTATTTACTTGCTCTGTTAAATCCAAGAGAAAATGTACAGTAGTATACTAGCATCCACTGAGGCTAGGTTTGTGTTTGTCTATATTTCCTGTAGAAACTCCTATTTTTCAGGAGTTTGCATCATTTACAGCACTTTCTTTAGATGGAAAATAACTTAATAAAATGTTGACCTTGGAGGTAGTTATTTTAAAGTACAGATGTGCAGATAAAAAAAAAATTTATTAATTTCGAGATGCATTCTTGCATCTCTATCATAGCATTTAAAAAAGCCCAAACTCATAGGCTGTTGGTCCAAGATTTGAACTGGCATCTCTTCAACCAGAAAAAAAAAACCTGAATCCAGATATTGGGTGTATCTGTTGTCCAAAATATAATTGAGACATGTCATTGTGCAGTCCTGTTGCATTTAATGCAGTCACAGATTACACTGTGGGTGTAACAGTGTATGTTGTGAATGTATGTTAAATCTATTACACAAAATGGAAGTGCTTATTACTGTTTAATTCCAAACTCCCTTGTTATTACTATAGACAGTATTTGTACTGTGGGAACTTAGGATCCCGTCAAACATTAATTTTCCCCTGGTTTTGCCCCCTTATCAAAGAATGGGAAAACAAGAAAAGTGAACATAACAAATTACTTCTCATTTCATACTGAAGGTCTGATTTGCATCCACAGAAGTAAGGAAATCCAGAGCCAAGACAGAACCACAATCAGCTCTTCCTTTTATGACCAGACACTGTGATGGGTGTCTGTAACTATTAAGTGATCTTACAGTTCATGAATATGTTGTGCCTAATTGCAAGTTTCAGCCTCAATTCTGTATTTCCTAGCCTTTGTAGGTCTGTTGTACCGTGTGTTGTTCATACAGTCTTACATGCCTGACTATTAACAATAATTGCACTGCAGGCTCAGAAGCTGCTGAACACTGTGAGAACTCATTATATAACATCTGTCCATGCCTGCAAGTAGAGGTTCTAGATTGTGCAAGAGTTACTCGGATTCCTAACTTAAGTAGCTAGACTTAGCTTAAAAGAAAACACCATTTTTATTAAAATATACAGGTGTGCTTTAATCTCCCAGAACATTAACACCCTTCTAGTTCTTACCAACCAGAATAAAGTACTCCAGTCAGTCCAGCTGAGAGAACTACCCTTGAGGGGTTTTTTGGCACCCTTAAACTGTATTTTTAGACCAAACTTGCTTTAACATTTGTTTTAATGGTTCAAATTGTTCCACCCACTCTTGGGTCATTGGTTAAAACAATTCCTGACATACTTCTGATTCGCCCTTTCCTGCCAGTCACTTCAACATTCAGGCAGCAAGGATGAATATTTTGTCACAACTGGAAAGACCAGACTGATACGAACGTTCCATTTGTTGGTTCTGAGGACGTGACACACAAGCTTCACGGGCTGTTAAAATCAGCTGGGCTCATTAAAGTTTTTATTTTTAACTCATATAACTGCCCTAAAGAATGCTGCATTACTTGATTTATATTTTTGCTTTTTTACTTTGATACAGGGTTTTTTTTTTTAATTTGTGTACACTTTTTTTGACCAAACTGTGCCCGCACTGAACGCTCAGTAGCACTGCTGAGATCAGCATTCTTGCTGCTGCTTCCCATCCTGCTGCAGCTGCTGTGCACATCCTTCCACATTCCCATCCCTGCTGAAGTCACGTAAGTTCATGGAGTGGAATGGCCAAGTGCTGCATTTCCTTCTTCCACAGCAACGGCAGAATCACCCATAGATGGTGATCCTTTCCCCAGGATGGCCTTGCTAGGGAGCTGTGTGCAGTCAAGACACAGCTCACACTCTAGTCTGCACTTATATTTTCCCTTCTCCATTTTTTTTTTCCTTTGGAAAGACATTATCTTGCTAAGGTAAGACTTTGCAGTTGAACGTAACGTGAACTGAGCACTGCCTTCACGTGCAGCAGTTAACAAATTCACGTGGTTGTGTTGATGGAAATTCTAGAGCAAAGACATAACCTATTTTTATAGATGCCTGTTTAATCTGGGAGAACTGAATGTATACTCTATGTGGCAAAAATATATACATACACCAATCTGTACAGTGATAATAGAGCTATTCTTGCTAATACAGGACTGTAGTTTGTATTTCCTTCTTTCTCTTTGTCATGTAGCAGCATAGACATGCAGAAAGATTTTTCTCATCTGAAATCCAAGGTGGGTCCTGGGTTCGGATGTCATGTGACTGAGTTGCATTAAATCATTTTTTTCTCCCCACAAAGATATGGAAGGGGGGCAAAATTCATGCTGTGGTGCTACTACTCTTTCTGTTGCTTTTGGCCTCCTGTTGCAATTACAGGAACCAAATGGACCCTAACTGGTTGTCTGGAGATGAGCCCACGGAGCTAAAACAACAAATCCCCTAAACTAAACCAAATGTGCTCACTCAGAAATTCCCAGGGGTGATAGAAGTGAGGATGATGAATTTGCTGCAGGGACATAAAACATGTCTAGGGCTTTTTTCCTTCAGGACAGGGCTGGAACAGGCTGAAGGCCAGGCTCTCACCCCCAGCAGGCAGCTGCCACCGCTGCCCTCGGGTGTTCAGCCTTGTGCCAAGGCTGCTGAAGTGGCAGCAGCTGCTCTCCGAGGGATTGTGGACACCCAGCTCCCTGTCAGCCCTGCCACCAAGGGTTTGCATGGCCTCAGCAGCACTCAGCTGCTGCAAACTCCTGGTGCTGAAGGACACATTCTGCAGGTCCTAATGCAGCCTGGAACCAGAAGGAAATTTGAGTTGCATCAGACGTCCATCAACAGCTGTTTTCAGCTTCTCAGGTACAAAGGACCAAATGTAATACTTAATGTTTCCTAACTCATTGTACAAAAGGGTATTTTGTTACTCCAGTCTCTTTGGTTTGTGAGTAGAGAACATTATGTACATAAAACTGTTAATAAATGCAATTTTGAGAACCTCATTCCCAGTGTTTTCAGTAACACCAGTTCAGTAGATGTTAATTTTTTAAATAAGACAGCTTCAGCCTTTATTTACGAACAAGGTTTTGTGTCAGTTACTAACAGTTTTCTTCCACAGTACTTTTAAACATTCAATAACCAGTTAAATTAGATTTATTCCACATCAAACACTTCCAATCTGGGATCTTTCGGATACTGTTGCACAGATTCAGTTTATGGAAAATCTAGTTTCTTGGTGACTGAGAAGAGTTAAGTTTGAGGAATTTCAGCCATTTTTTCTAGATACCTTATCTTGATTAATATAAACTATACTACAGATTACACCCTTCCCCCCACTAACAGCTCTTTATTTTGTCTGTTTTGTTTGTTCTTGCAAAGTAATGTTGCTGATGTTTTCAGGATGGAAACAAAATGTAAACTTATTAGCCAAATCTCTCTAATGTCTAATCTCAGGAAGGTACTATGAGACTTGTCAATACATTGTAGACTTGTAATCTAACATTTTATTGCTCAGTTTCTTAAAACCAAGGGTTGCTGGTAAACCCAGCTGTTGCTTGTCACCCCAATGTTAAAAATACAAAGAATTCTTACTATGAAAGTACTTTTCCTACTATTACCATCTCTGGCAAGAAACCTAGCCATAGAAAAACTGCACACAGCTAACATGCCACATTCGTTGCCTACTTCTGAGGTTTGCATGTCAGTGGTATTCAGAATAATAAATCAAGGAGGTACAATTTGTCCATTATTTAATTACAGAATATGAGAGTGTGGTCCCTTGGAAGGTAAGAGTAGGCACTTAGATTTGTTTTGTAAGCTTATTCTAGATGCAATATAAAAATAGATTATATTAATAGGAAAAATTTAGTGTTTAACAAATTGTTCTGTAAATAGGCTAACACAAAAGGTAAATCTTGTTACACATAAACTAGACTAAAAATAACTTCATCTGAAATAAAGTAGATAGTGCATTTTTAACCTTCATTCAGATGCACATAATCATGCAAACTATGAAAATTGACTATGGTAGGAAATCTGAGGCCTGATATTTGTCAGAGGAGCTGGCAGCTCACAGGAGTTTCAGTGGAATGAGAGGCTGCTGGCCCTGTAAATGTAAGAAATGCCATTAACCCTCGGTGGCTGACAGCTGTGCTCTCCTGCCCACCAGCAGCATGGGGCTCCCACTCAGGATTGTCAGCTCCCCAGACACAGCTCCACCCTACACATTCACAAATGCAAAATGCCTCGAGGGCACAGTCCTGCTGTGCTTCCACTGTAAATCCAGAGGGACTCCGCAGAGACAGCACTGCTCTCCAGCAGGGAAGGGCAGCTGGCCTCAGGTGTGCACAGGTGACTGAAAACCAGAGATTCTTGCAAAAAGACTCCCTGCTTTTCTGCTCCCACACAGGCTGCAGGAAGTGACAGGAGCTGCTTATGCTTCTGATTCCTCCCCTCCTTCATGCACGGTTCCATCCTCTTCTGACACGTCATTCAGAAGCATGAACTTCCCATCATTTGTTAGTGGCACAGACTTCATTAGCTGAGATAAGGCTTCTGGATCCTGAAGGGAAAGAAGAGAGGTCAGCAAGCTGCAGCAGCCTTTGAGGAACACACATTGCCCAGTACTTCTTGCTAAGCTTTTTCAACTTTGGGTTTTCTTAACATGATTTAGAATAAAGATTTGAAACATAATACCTTTTGGTTAAGTAAAGACAACCCTTGAATATTTAAGAAGAAAAAAACCTAATTAATTCTGAGCCTTTATTTTGCTGTTCTTTAGTTAGAAAAGCAAGGAGAAAAGTAACTGTCTCAAGAATTTATTCTACATGTGCTTAGTAGTTGTGACTAAAAGCTCATTCCCCAACTTTTTTTGTAACCTTAGCAGCAAAAATATACAGCAAATAATAATGTCACATCTATATAGATAAAATGTACCTACAAGGGACAGGGTAGTTCAGCCATTCATTTTAAGTGGAAAAACACTGATTTTCATCCCTAGGTGAGGAAAGAATCTAAGTTTCTAAAAGTGAAACAGCAGTGTGTGTGATTTACACATGATCCCAAAGAGTTGGTTAGGTTTTTTGAAAACTTTGCTCACAGCTTTCTTTCAGACACGAACATTTGGATTTGTGTAATTTTGCATTTGGATTGAAGTGGCACATTTTATCTCAAATCACATTACTGAGAAATCAAACAGTTTACTTTTGATGTGTTAGATAATGTCTGCAAAACCTTGTCCTTAAGAGGAGCAGCAGTTCTTTTTTCTTATGCACACCAGAGGTACCTGGCCAGTGCAGCCAAAAAGCAGAATATGATCTCATACAGATGTGGGAATGAAACAAACTTACCTTCTGTGCCTCAATAATTTCTTTTCCCAAGCTAATGGCATAGCAAATCTACAAAGAAGAAACACATGTAAATAATACACATTCAGTTCCAGTTTGGCTTTTTGTTCCTTAATTAAGAGTAAATCACACAACTGTCAGTGCAGACTTAGTTTTCTTTATCAGTAGTTAGCATAGCACATTGGTATTCCACCTCTGCTTTTAGGCCTGGTTTTAAGACTATCTCGAGTTCAGCTTCAAAGCTCACAGAGGCTGGTAAATCTTTGTACTCAGCTTGGTTAGTTTTAGTCCCCAGACTTTATTCCCACACTTGGGGGAGTGCATGTAAGTGTTTGTAGCGACACAAGTTCTCCATCCCACTCCTTTTTTCTGTTTCAGCAGGCAGCAAACAGCCAGTGGTGCTAGCACATATGGCTGCCTTGTCTGTGAAAGCTTCACAGCTGCACATGTCTCAACATAGCTGACATTTCTTTTGTTAGTGCTGCTGCAGGACAGCATTTTTCCATCTCTCCTAAAGCTGGGATTAGCAATCCCATCCTTTCCTCTTTATGCATGCTGCTGCATTATCTGCTCTGTTGGTCCTTTTTAGACCTAAGCCAGTAAAGGCTTGCATGTTAACGCAGGTTTTCCTGGCCAGAAATTGAGATGCTCTTGTTTCTATAGCACTGTTTGCCAGGCGTGTAAGCCAAGAAGCCACAGACCTGTTTTCTAAATAAAGAATTTTATGAAATGTTACGCAAACCTTTTCCCCTTCTGTGTTGCTCTCAAAAACATATGCACTCATGGATTCTTCTCCCAGAGTCTCACTGAGGTGGATCACAAAGCCAATCAGTCTCCTGTTCTCCTGATGGGCAGCAAACTGTGTCACAGTGGTGAGTTCAAACTGGAAAAGTAAAATAAATCATTTATTTGTTTTAACCAGCTCAAGTCAGCAGGTTAGCTCAGGTTCATGTGACTGAGTAGTCACTGTTGTGATAGAAAAAATTACTTACACTTGCTCGTGTAACTTGGGTTTGAGGATCTATTAACCTGCAATTATATGTAGGGAAAAAAAAATATTTTAGAGTGAGTCCTGGTAATTTCAAGGGGCTTTATAATAGAAAGGCAGTAACTCCAGCAGTTTTACAGATGAGGAAACATATGCACAGAATCAGGTGCTTTAGTTGTGATTGGCAAGGTTCAAATCCAGGCCTTAACTCTTAGCTGCCTGACAGGTACAGGTCAGAGCACCTTTCTGAAGGTGCTGAGTGCCTGGGAAGGATCCTGAGTGCCTGGGCTACCACAAAATGCACAAAATGCAGAGGCACATACACACACCCCAGCTAAAGCAGATGTCTGATATCAGCACATTCTACAGTGACGCTCATGTCAAAGGACATTGCTAGGAAAAAGAATCTTCCAATCCATTCTTTTGCATCTTTTTTTTTTTATCTTTGCAGGGTCTTATAGCCCCACTGCATCCCTTAGATTTTGATAGAACATTCTTACAGCTTAGTCTGGAGGATCATTTCTAGGTACCACAGAATAAGAAAAGACACATTTCTTTCTAGGTAAAGTGACTCTTGGGATCGCTTCCTCAAAGGGTGTGTGTCTTAGAAAAATAAAACCAACAATACATAATTAATCACAAATTGTATGAAGAGAACAGAATATTGACAAGTTAAGGCTTTAACAGTACCTCAAGTTCTTGCTGGTGACCATGAGGTGGGATTCAGTCATGCGGAAGATGTTGTGAATGGCGCGAGCAGCCAACACTTGTCTCATGGCTTCATAAATCACCTCGCACGTCTCATCGGAGCGAACAGCCATGGACCCTAAAAACCGAACCACGAACATCTGCTGCAGCAGGGAATCTGCAAGAGAAAAGCCATGACTTCCTTCACTGTGCTACTTCAATTTTCCAGTAGCTCAAAGTATCAATGGAATTATTTTATTCACTTTGGAAATTCAACAATAAGCCTGTGGTTGGTGACCGTCATGAGTGGTGGCTTTCTGCCATGAGTCACACAGTGCCCTGACCCAGTTTCAAACTCTGTGAACAGGCAGCAGTGTGGAGGTGGGGAAGGAAGTTACTGCAGTTGCCTGGAAGTGTGACTGGTCCTTTATGCTTCATTTGATTAGCTAGTAAAATTCCCTTGCCTATTTTGCCATCGGGTGCACATAAACTGTGATGAATTTAGGACCGTGCACAAGCCTTGGCTTCCATTAAGCCTTATACATTCTTCCCTTTCTTGTATGTCCTTCTGACCTTCCACGCAGCTGGGCCCAGTGAGGTTTTCACCAAATCCTTCCTTGCGCCTTGACTGTCACCATAAGATTTAATGACAACTAAGCAGCCATTATGCAGCAAAGCCATCACTTGATCAGGCTCTCTTTATGGCTGGTAGTGAGCAAGGGAAAGCAGGGTTAATGTTCAGAGCAGTAGGTACTGCTTTGATTCTGAGAGCAGTTTTCTGACAGGGCTGTGGGTTCCAGGCACAGGGGAAGAG
>VZSE01006777.1:0-144307 GCA_013398275.1 Promerops cafer
TATTATATGTGTTTATAACAATCTGATCCCTTCAAACACAGACCTCCAGATAACACAAGGATTGTTTTACACAGCTGTAGTCTGAGGATCAAAAAGGCCTCTAAAGATTTTTTGGGCCATGAACTCATCTTGTGCAGTAGTAGCCTCTGATTCACTTTACAAAAACGGGAACATGTTGACGGATAACACAATGTTTAAAAGCTTTCTCCTTTAATTTTTAAAGTGCAAATGGAGGAAAACAGCTTTGGCATAGGAGATGGGTTTTACAGCACCACATTCTTCAACATCAGCATTCTGTGGCCTTGTCTTGCCTTTGCAGTAACTCCCCAGCATGTCCTAATAAAAGTTTCATCCATCATTTTCTTAAGATGAATTATGTATTTCCTCCTACATTTACTAGCAGCTGTTGTTTATAAAAAGGCCAGAAGCCACCTGTACAATTGACTTTATTCCTTCCACTCTCAAGAATTATATCTTTCTGGAACTTGGAGCATTATTACAGAGTAAAACTAATGGAAGTTATCAGTTGTAGTTACATTCTCTCTGAATCAAAAGCACCTGGTATTTTACAGACATTTCATGTACACTTAAGAAGCTTTTGTGTATTTTGGAGTGTGAGGGAGGTAACTGAAAAAGGAAACGGCTTCACCTTTTTAGTGCATAGCCCCTCGAATTTGCTCTATGAGGCTGATAGCAAACCAGAACCACTGTCAGGTTAGGAACTGCGCGAGCCTCAAAGCCCATCTAACTACAGCAATCACACTGCAAATGATGAAAACCAGAGCATGGTGGGTTTCCTTTAAAGGTAAGAGGCTTTAGCTAATTTTCATTATCTGTCAGACTTACAACATATTGAAGCATTTTATATTTTTTTAATATTTTCTTCTTCATACTATGGGAAAACTTACAGAATATTGTTGTGATACAACAATGAAATAATTTGCTGATAATCCATGAAAAAAATGTTTTAACAGATGCTTCTGTTAGGATAAAATTTTTAAAAAGGGATATAAAATGCCTTGTCTTAGCCCTGGTGAAAAACACTGAAGAAACCCCAAACTACATGCTGTGAAATAGCAAACCTACCAAAAGATAGGTTCGTAATAACCACTTTATATTTTAATTACAAATTCATTTAAAAATCACAGGTGAGTTGCTGGGTTTGTACGTGCTCCACATGAGGAAGTGCAGAGGTTTGCAGTGAATATAAACAAACAGGTCTATTTACAGAGTTTATTAGGATCCATACATACATACATTAGGAAAGTCTGTACCTACTCACTGCAGCTTGCATGGCAGAGAGCTGAGATCTCCCCAGGCTTAGCATCTTAGTGCAGAATGGGTTATCAGGAGTTTACTGACCAGAGCTCAAAACAACTGGAGGTTCTGTAACGTGAACCAAGTACCTTATTATCAAGTTACTTTGTTATTTCTCCTTTAAAAACAATTCCAAGGAAACAAACAGACAAGTGCCTGTGCCACAGGAGAGCAGCCCCATGCATACAACCTCTCCCACGTACCCGAGTTCATTCACCCCGCAGTGTTCAGGCATCAAACATCCCTTGAAGTCAGTGGTTCTGCTTAGACAGTCAGCTGCACATAATCAGCTACTCATTTTTGCACCAAGCATAACTCAATTCATACTAAAGAAAAAAGCACCTGGTATTCTCAGGAATATACAAATATTTACCACAGTTTTCTTGCTCGTTACAAAATCAGTTACAAAAGCTTACAGCACATTATGTACAAACTCTGCCCAAATACACAGAGGAGCCATCACGTGGCACACTGACACAGCATCGTTCACCGCTGGAGCTGCCCTCAGCTCACTCTGCTCTCCTCCCGCTCTGCACTCAAATGCCGCAGGTGTCTCACACAGTGCCATAAATAGGCTTTGGGTTGGTGTTCCAGCAGGAAGGAGCTAGTTCTTCTTGTGAAGGAACTTCATTTTGTTACCTAAAGGAAGCACACCGTCAGTCTCTAGCAGATATCAGAAGTCAATCAAAAGTGACAGCAAATGGGTCTAATTTGTAATTGCTGTGGGGTAACTCTTCTACTCAGCACCAGCAGGGAGAGCTGAGTTACAGAACACCGACTGCTCCGACACCTTCCGCTTCCACGCCTCGACTATGGGTTGGTTCCCCCATCTCCAATGAAAGTGTTAACAAGTACCATCATTAAATCTGGTTTTATCACCTTCAACTATGCTTTCACTGTTTTCTTTTTTGTAATTCCCATCACGCTGAAACCACTTGACTACCTCATTTCACTTGGGGTACTGCTTTTCCAAATTAAAAATCAAACAAAAAACACACAATCAAAACCCACCACCACCATGAAAACTCTTTTCAGAAGATTTCTAAAGATTTTCCTCACCAAGGCCTCGCAAGAACTTGTTTACTCCACTTTGTTCCGTGTCCGGAAGCTCTTCCAAATACTGTTCCACCCTCTGCTCGAAGAGCCCTGTGGCAGACGCAGACAAGGTTTAGAGTGAGCTGCGTCCGGCTGATCCACATCCCGCGGTCCCCGCGCACGGCCCCGACTCCCGCCCCCGGCAGCCTCCGCTCACAGCGACCTTCCGGTTAACAGGGCAGAGTTTAGGAATGCGTTTCCGCTTTCCCGGTGAGTGCCGGGGGATGGACGCCGCCGCAATCCGCGGGACCCGGGCAGAACAGCGAAACCCGCACCGCAGGGGAGACACCCACCCTTACCTTTAGCCCTGCACTTCCTCAGCTCTCTGTCCTGGATGAAGCCAGCAAACATTTGGGATTCCATGAAAACTTCCAAGAAGCGGCGGATACTCTTGGAGGCCACAGATTTACGGAAAGCCTCCCTTTGGAAGGCACGCTCTCCTTTTTCATTCTGGGTTAGGAACAGGGAATAATGGCCAACTGTCTCCACAAAGAATCGGATAAAAACCTCAGACACTAATCCATTCAGGGTGTTACATTCTGCAAAATAAGGCAGCAATAAGACACCAAAATCAGCTGCTACCAGAGCTGTCAGCATTATCCCCACAGGGCCAGGCTGTGCATCTCCCGGTTCCCTGGTGCCTCACTAACAATTGGCAGGAGTTGCAGCGGCTCCCTGCACACCTGGATGCATATGGAGAGGGTGACAGTGCCATGACCACGGGTGCCAGTCTGCAGAATTGGTGTTTCATGACCAAGAGTCAGCGAGAATTACAAATCCTCAGGAAACAGCTCAGAAAATTAAACATTTGATGGGTGCTTCATCAAAATCAAACCTCCTATTTTCACTCTTGAGCAAGTTCTTTTCAGAAACTTCTGAATGACTCAGCATTAAAATATTTCTCCCTGAGGATAATAAGTCTGTACCAAAAACTGATCAAAAAGGGTCTGTGGTAGAATTTGGGTTTTCATCGTTTCTGTTTCATAGTTTTTATGTAATACGACTAGAAATAAATTTCAAAAATTGAATAGAGGCCTGTTTCATACCTTTTAACCACAGGCATCTCAATTCACCGTTTTTATCACTGCTGAAGAGAAATATGAACCTTCACAGACAACCCAATCTGTCTTGGACTAAAATTCTTTTCTGGTGGTACCTGCTTCTCCCCCCTGAAAACCAAGAGTGCCAAGAGCAAATCCAAACTTAGACACACTCCTAAGCCTGAAGAATTATCTGGATTGAGTTAGGGCCAAGTTAACTGCAAACCTCTGTTTGAGCAAAGGTTCAGAGGGACCCATGGGAGTCCTTGTCATTTACAAAGAAATTAAAATAAATCACAGGTGAGGTATCACTGTGGGTTGATGCGTCAGTCTCATTCTCTGTGTGCTCAGAGACAACCTTTGATGTCACCAAAGGTACTTGAGACCTCAAGTCCCATCTTTGTTTCTCCTGCATGGAACGTCACAATTCTACCTACATTTGTTTATTACACAAGTCCTTGTTTCCAAATGAACTTACCATCATCTGAATCACTATCTGAATCCTGATTTATCAGTTCATTCTTCCTCTCTAGAGCCTGCTCCAGAGCAGCTTGCAATTTTCTAGGTAATAGTGTGTCTTCATCATCCATCTGATAGAGGAAAAAAAAATCTCTAAGCCACAATAATTTATGCAGGAACTACAGCAAATAATTTCAGAAGGTTTAGAATTCAGATGAAAAGTATTTGTATCTGCTATTGTCATGGCTACATAAATAAAAGAATGAGAATCTATGTGCAACTAACAAATACTTCTAAACAAAATTTCTTGTCACTCTTAATAAGATTAAAGTCAGGAATGATAATCCAAAGAGCAGGTAAACACAGAAATGTAGAATCAGCTCTTTACATGACAAAGAGTCCAAATAGTTGTGTTTAACTAAATACACATCATTTGAAGCCTTGCTAGGTGTACACACAGCTGCTGTAGTTGGTTTTAGGCAGCTCCTTTGGTCCTTGACAGTTGTTTTTACTGTTTTGTAGTCTATCTTGTTTTCTGGGTCTTGCCCCTGTTGCTCTCTTCATCTTATTTTATGCTTGTTCAGCAGGAGCCAAGTAGGCACAGGAGCCTTAGCTCTGCAGCCACTGTTCACCAGCCAGGGAATCGAACACAAAGTTTCCTCATCCAACCTGCAGATTGTTGGTTTGAAATTATTTAGTGCCGCATGACTGTCAGGAGATGGTGATCTCTCATCTTGTTTACAAGGCTCCTGGTTTTCCTATCACAGTAAACTATTCTCCACCTCTGTGCTATCACTCAGGAATTTTCTTTGCTATTTTTGTCCTTTTCACCTCCAACAGTGTGAGTTTTCTTGCTAAGGTGATGTTATTATCTTTGGATGTTTTCTTTCCACTGTGAATACAGTTCTTAATTGCTTCTGACAGTCACAGCCTCAATCCCTTCTGCATACCTGAGAAGTTCTTATTTGCAGGTGGAACAGAAAATGAGAACTTTTTTTTCCCTCATCGCTTTCCCTTTGCACACAGTTCCTGCCAAATCCCTCTGATCAAAGAAACCCAATCATACTATAGGAGTAAACAGCGTGCTAAACTTCATGGCAGCATTCTAAGCTGTATTTTACCTGTCTGATGAATCGATCAGATCCCAGGTTAACCATCAAAGCCTACAGAAAAGAAAACACTGCAGTGAAATGTATCTGAAGATACAGAAAACATTCATTTGTTCATTGCTTTTTAATAGCAAAAGATCATCTGCTGAACAAGCCTCAACATGAATCAAATTCCTACTGTGAAACAAGAGGTTGTGTGCTTTATGAAACAACATGAAGGTTTCCTTTAGAGCTACAAGTCTAATTTAACATAGATACAACAGATCTCATACTAGATTAATACATTAAAAAAAAGCTAAAAGAGTGTTTTTCTTAAATTTACGCAAGTTATAACTAATAATTTTTGTTAACATGCAGTTGAAAAGTGTTTCAGAGGGGTTTAAAGAAAGCAGTGTGAAGGCCACAGTGATTCCAAAGGGCAAGGATGTGAAATATTCATGATAACAAAGCAGCAGAGCTGAGAGATGGAGCTGGGAAGATGTGGAAGAGCAATATTAGGAGAATGGAAGGAAAAGAGAGCAGAGATTTACATAGGCCAGAGGCACCCAGGGCCTTGGAAGTGAGTGCAAGAAAATTCCTTAGAAAAATGACAGGAAACTAATAGGAGCAAGAGAGAAAAGAGTGTGTCCTTGAGTATTTTTGTGGTGTTTTACTGGAAGAGCTGATGAAGTCCAAGTCTCATTTGATTTCCAATATAGTATCAACAAAGTCTTAGAAGTTAAAATTGTTAAAGGTTTTGTTTCCTGTGTGGGCTATGGCTTCATGCACCACTTCCATAAGGATTAAGAGATGTCATAGCAGATGACTTCCTCTTGTTCCAGAACAAATCAGCATATTTACACCCTACTTACTGGTGACCAGGTGAATATTCACTTGTCTCTGACAAGGTGCCAAGTATGGAAGCGGGGCAGAATAGAAGAGAAGAATAAAGGTACTGCTGCAGTTTTGCCAAGAGGCAGTTGCCCATGAGAACCAGGCAGAGAAGAAACAAAGAGGCAGATTAAAAATTAAACATCTGAGGATTGTCCCAGTGGCAGCCCTCTCCTAGGAGGGTTTACTTTGTTTGCCAGCTTTACTCCAGGCCAATTGTGGTGCCAGCTCCTACCTCCTCTACGGGCAGGTCCTTGAGTTTGGGCAGAGAGCTGGAGAGCAGTCCCACCAGGAAGGGGGTAGGGCAGCACACGATGTCAATCATGGATGAGGGCAGGACAGGAATGAAGGTGTGCTGCCAGGAGAAGGGGTACAGCAGGGCCACTACAGCATGGGAGCAGCTCGAGAGGGTACTGGGGAGAGAAGAACAACCAGGTTAGCAAAGGCTTTTCTTGGTTCACAACACCTTCCACCTGCTGAGAAACTCAGCCTGTTGAAATACAAGTGCCCAAGGTGCTGCCTCTCTGGCACTTGTGACTTCACACAGGCCTTGGTCCCCTTCCAGTCACTACCCTCTCTGTACTGTGCAGTGTGGCAGTTCACAGCAGACTTCAAACCAAAGGTACAAAACTGGAATATGTTTGTTTCAAACTAGAATCCATTTGTTTCATAGCAGTCAGGAGATGGTTTGATCTAGAAGTCAAGATTCAATGTTCCCAAAAGCACTCAAAAGCAGCCACTTTGAACAATGCTTAAAACCCAAAAGCAACTTCAGATCTTGGCTCTTACGACCACATCAGTACTAAAAATGCATAATAATAATGTTCTTAAGTCAAGCACTAAAATTGCAAAAAAAAAATCTTAAAAAAAACCTCTACCAAATCAGATATAAGAAGCCTCCAACAACCAATACTTATTCCAAAGGAAAGCTGGTAAAAGCAACACATTTTTCAAAGATTGCGGATTTTTTTGACAACAGCATCTTTTTATTATAATACATTTTAAAGGGCTTATTAACCAACTTCAGTGATAAAGGCATTGAGCCTGCTCAGCAGAGTACTCTAAAATACAGGTTGGTATCTCCTAAACTTTAAGGCTTGATATTATCATGGAAAATGTCATGCATATGTTGTCCTTCCATCTACTGAATCTGATTCCCTTTTGCAGTCACATGGTTTCCAAATGTTAAAAATTAAGGAACATCATTACCAAGTGAGTTTTAACATCAGAGGAATAAAGACAAGCTCTCCATATCACAGCTACAACATCTGCCTCTCGCACGCTGAGATGACAGAAACTTGGATCCAACATGACTGAACTAATTTTCTCACATTGCAAACTTCTGCTGTGCTTAATGTAGCCACAAAGAACTATAAATAAGAACTGCAGAGCTGTTACTGCTTTAAAATGCTGGGGAGAGATGCTCATTTCTTCTACTGCAAGACTTGGTGGAGACTTTAGGTGGCATCAGACCTCCACCAGAATAACGTTCATGAGCATGTTTACTTCAGCTGTGGATTGTTCCAAGGCCAGAGGAAAGGTTTCACCTGTTTTTTCCTGTCAGTGATTCACCTTCAAAGTTTGCTGCATGAGAAGAATGAGAAATAGGGGACAAAAAGAGAAAACATTGGGGAAGAGCAAATCCTTGTCTTTTACTGCAAATAATCTGCTGGCTTGGTTTTAATTGACACTTCCTTCAAGAGTTGACAATCTCAGCATGGGTTTATAACATATGTTGCCTGACACAAGGTTCTTGTAAAATGATGCATTTCTCTAATTTATATTTTTATATATAACAGGCAATGGTGGTGCCATTGCCTCATATTTTGGTCTCAAGCATCCACCACAACAAGCATAGTGGTGCTTGTTTTGGAGGAGCTGTGGAACATGGTACAGACTCCCAAGCACTTCCTCCAGATCACTTCAATGACTCCCTGGCATTTTCACCTACTACAAAACTCAGTCATCTTTGCTGAGCAACTAAAAAAAGAGCCATGTTAAGCTAAAAGCAGGAAGACAAACATTCTTCTGCTCTTCAGTGAGTATTTTTTTCCTTTCGATAAAATGCCTTTTTTCAACATGTTGTTTTACACGCAGCTCTGTGACGTAAATCAGCCCCTGCATCCTCTTGTGCGCGCTATTCCCACGTTAGGGGAGGCTTCAGGCTCCAGCCTGAAGGACACTGGAATCTCTTCCCGAGCTTTCCTGGGAGCCGGCTGGGGCAGGGTAGGGCAGAGCCCAGGGAGCAGCCATGGTGGGGGTGTCCTGTGGCAGCACCCAGCTCTGCCCTGCCAGTACCCCACGGCGAGTCACACCACCGCCCTGTCAGCACCTCGGCCTCTGCACTCTAGGATTGTGAACACAGCTCTTCAAATTCAGCCTCAGAAGATCTTTCCTTGTGGAACTTCTCATCCCCATGAAACAGTCCCTCCAAGCTTTCAGCCCTCAGAACCTCCTGCTGCCACCCCTCCTGGACACCCCTCTGCAGGACTCCTACAGCTGTCACCAAACTCCTGCTTGTACAAAGTGCCTGATGTCTCTGCCCTAGCTGGAAAGATTCAGTGAAATTTCACAGTTTGTGAGGTAAAGTTCAGAGGTGATAGGTGTAAAGGAAACCCCAGCTTAAATCTCTAAAATACAGTTCAGAACCTTTTAAAGGGATATTATTGACGAGAAGCATGTTTAGTAAAGTAAAAGAAGAAAGGCCTATCCTGGGAAACCAAGTGTGCTCCAGTTTTTCCTTTCAAAATCTGCAACCCACACCTTATCCAACTGCTTTTGTTTATGAGAATTAAGCAGTAAGGTCAGATGGTTTGTCTTCTTTAAGGTGTGTGAAGCACACAAAGGAAAGCAACGGAATAGTCAAAGTTAGATTTTCAAAATATTTTCACTTTTAATACTCTAGGGCAGTTCCAGAGAGCTGGTTTGGAGAGTGGGCTTTTCCATTTGGTCTGTGCAGTTTTACAGGAATGCTGCATAATGTTCTAGCTGTTGTTCTACTGGAAAACACTTCTTTATTTCCATGGTTGTCATAGTGTAAAAAAATTATTTTGAATTTGCCAACATTTTGGTTCTCTTTATGCCTGTTTATTCACTAGATTAAAAAACCTTCAGTGTTTGATCTTCTCCCCATGAAGGTAGTAATACAAGATTATACAAGTATATTGAGACTTTTCTTAATGACAAGTTTCTCTTGAAGAGATCCTTTATCACGTTACAGGAAAAATATGACATTGCTTCTTTCCCACTCAAAGTTGATTTATGTTCCTCTGAGCTATTTTGTTTCCCAAATGATTTTCTCGTGATAGCACACAGAACCTTTTCCGTGTTGTGTTGCTGGCTGGGGAAACACAAGTTCAAACTACGAGCTGAGGCACCAGAATTTCAGACACAACTGTGACTCAGCTGTATTTTGGAGACTGCTTATGAACACAGTTTCAGTCTACATCAAAAAGCATATCACTGTGACTTAACAAGAACCTTTTCTGTCCTTTAGATAGGGAGAATGTCTAGTAGTAATTTCTGGGTCGGCCAACCAACAATAACCCCAAGCTTAGGCTATATCCATATCTTATCACAGCACAATTAGCACACTGAGAAGGACAAGCTGTTGGGCAGGGGATGGACACTGCCCTGGCTGGGATGTCAGTGCTGGCTGTGTTTGTTTCAAGGACTGTGGCTTGTTGCACACTGCAAGTCACCAACTCTCTCAAACTGCTAAAGTCATATTCAGTTACACCTTCTATCACAATGGAAATATTCCACAAATACCCTTGATTACTTTCTTTTCTTTCTAACAATAGCCAACAATCATTCCTTCCTGCTTCTCCCTCCACACCTAGAACTTCTCACAGACCCAAGGGAGCTTCACACACTGAGCATCTCCCATATCCAGGATTAAGCCTCTAGCACAGACAACCTCTTGCTGATTTGGCTCCCTGATCCCACCTAACTATTCACATGCACCTCCACAGTCAGTTTGGCATTTCCATTGAAGGAGAAGGCAAGAATATTCCTTCCCTTCTTCCACTTCCCCTGAGGGACAGACAAGCTTCCTCAGCCAGGACAGGAGGGAGGCCACCCCTTTAATGCACAGCCAAGCCACACAGCAGCTCTGTCACCCGCAGCTGGTGCCAGCTCTGTGCTGTGCCAGTGCTCTGGACAGTGCCCAGGAGTGGGACCAACTCACCGAATCCGGGCTCCTTGCTTCCTCACATAGAGAAACATCGCCAAAAATGTAAATCCACAAAAAAGTGTTTCCACTGTTTACTTTTCCACAATCTTTTTATATTCCTCATTTCTCCCTGCTGATTAAATGATGTTGCTCTGTCCATATTTGCTGAAGTCTTTCATCTGCCCTGTTGACACATTCATGCTCCAGCCCACAAGCACTTTGAGACTGAGTTACCTCCCTGACACACATCCCTTGTCTGCTCAGGAGAGCTTCCTCCCACTTGAGGTTGGAGTCTGGAGGCTCTGTCCTTCCCAGGTGTAATCCCTTGACTCACATGGGTATTACACACCCAGATGTCTCCTCATCACAGGCCATGGCCCTGCTTTTCTGGGACAGCTCCTACCCTTGGGCCACTGATGAACTGTGTAGCAAAAATAGTACCCTCACACTTCCCTCCTAGACCCTTCCATGCCTGTCGTGATCCTGGATTAACTCCAGTCTCTGACAGAGACAGAGGTCTGTGACAACTCTGAAAGATAAAATAGTCTGAGAGGTTTGCAGAGGCCTCTGTAAAGGACTCTAGGAAAAGGCTACAGGCCAAGGACTCAACCCATCTCCCCTCACACATATACAGGCTGCAGAGGTGGAAAGGACAAAGTGGAAAAAAAACTTGAAAAGCATCAAGTAAAGGGCAAGTGGAAGTAAAAACCGTGGCAGACTGATACAGTTTGGGGGGAGATGGAGCGCAGGCAGCACTGCTGTTGCTGTGCTGGCAGTAATTCAGAGCAGTACTGTGCTGTACCAGATACAGTGCATTCTAAGGCTCTGAAAAAAGAAAGGTTTCTCTGGGTGCATAAGAATAAGTAAGAGCAGCATTATTAATCAGGTTGATAAGCATAAGTAATAGCATCAGGGACAAGATATAAATGAAAACTTCTAAGTGTCAGAAGTGACAGTCTCCAAACTCCATCTGTCTGCAATGGACTCCTGCAGCATTCCTGCAGGTCATCTTTTGAAGATCTTGAGGATCCCTGTCCCTGGAAAAGCTGGCTGACAATGGGGACATGTTACTGCTTTCTCCGTGCTCCAAAGTGTAGGTGCTCAGCTCCAGGATGCCCCCTCATCCCCAGGTGCTCTGCTCCTGAGGCCCCCTGAGCCCCCATATCAATGGTTTGTCCTTCATTCCTGGGGTTCTCTGCTGTGAGAATACATTTTTTGTTAATCCACATACTCACTAAAAAGGGCAGAGAGGAATAAAATAAGAATCCAAGAGTTCATTTGCTATAATGGTGCAGGATGTCTCCGGTTTTCCAGCCAGTATAAAACTATCAGACGTGACAGTGTTTCTTCCTATACAAAATTATTGCTGTTTCTCTGTTACCACTTCTAAGACCTTTGAAAGGGAAAAAATCTTCAATTCCTGTCTTTTGACTCAAATCAAAGAAATTGCATGCTTTTGTAGCTTTTTGAATAAGAACTACCCCATTAAGGCCTGCCATTCCCGATGGCTCTGGGATACCTCCCTATTTGTAGGATTGCTTGCATTTGTAAGGGACTGTTTTCACATGATATGGATTCAAAATTTGACTTGTTTTCACTGATGTTTTTAAGCTTGTGTGTCCACCTCTGGATAACCATTTTGGTTTCCAATTTAAAGCAAAGTTATATAGAATCAAAATAATTCAGGTAGGAAGAAACCTCAGGAGATAACTGATCCAATTCCCCCTTGCTTGACATCAGATCAGTTTGTTTTGAAAACCAAATGAAATTATATGTTATTTTGTTATATTAAACATCTTTCCTGCACTTTTTCATGAAGGAGGTAGTGCCCTGTGTGCCAAGGACTCCTACCTTGTGATGTCTAAACTCACTCTGATTTGGCTATGTTAGAAGCCATCTTAAAATAATATTTTTGTGCACACTAAAAAAAGACTTATTTAGCTGCTAATTTCTTCAGAATATGTTGTTAGCACTAAGCAAGACCTCCCTTTGTAGCCTTGGGCTACACTGAGAAATTAAGGCTCCTCCTGGAGAAAGAGATCAACTTTTTCCTGCAGGGAACCTGAGGGAAGGGAAGAGAAGAAAAGGAGAGGAAGGCAGGGAAGAGGCTGAATGAAATGCAAGGAGGTGAAATTAAGATCTGGGAGGTAGAACTGGGAGGGGAGGGAGACATGTTCAGCATGATGAGCAGGTGAAAGGGAAACTGAGGGCGAAGAGGCCAGGATGTAAAATTAAGGGACAGGACAGTGACTGTGTGGGCTGAACAATGCAAAGATCAGGGAAAACCATCTAATATGAACATGACTAAAGCTATCACACACATGTAGCCAAATTATTAGGTCCCAAGGCAAAACTTGTTCTTCCCTGTTGCTATAGGTACATGGAAGGATGTGAGGCTGTCTGATGCCAATCGCCCCTCCTCTGTCAGTACCAGAGATGCTGAGAGGGGGCTGCAGCTGCAGGAGGGAAGGTCACTCACCAGAACAGCTGAAGGTGACAGAAGCTCAAAATCCACTGGCGGCACAGATGGAAATCATATATAACCATTGCTCTACACTTCAGCCACTGCTGCTAAGCAGACAGACATGAACCCACAGTTTTATCAGGAATAATTCTCAAACCTGAAAAGTTTCCTTGAGAACAAATACATTTATCTGTACCTGAGAGGAAAAAGATTATGACCAAAATAAACACCAGAATTTGGGCTTAACATATTTTTGTTTGACCCAAATTAATTCTAATCCAGTAAATTATCTGGGCACTAATAAAATAATTATTTCCAATGATTACAGAGCAGCAGGAGTTACAATCAGGTCAGGCCTCGCCTCACCAACTAAAGCATGAGGGGACAGGCAGATTACTGTTTTAGGCTTTGATTCAACACAGTGTTTCAGCAGAAGCTTCAGCTTTAATTTACTTTCATTGTGCTCAAATACTTTGCTGAAATGAAGCCTCAAAGACCTTTATTTTCCCACTTCTGTTTGAATCAGACCAGCCCTCAAGACACGATAACACCTTCTGAACCACAAGTTCCCTCACTGCTGTGGGAGTGCCTCAGCAAGGCATGTTGAAGCTTTGGAAATTTGAATAATTTTTTACTTTTCTAGAAGCCCTTCAGGGGCTGGGCAAACTACAGAGATTCCTTCAAGCCTTTCTAAATTGGTTTGGAACTAGAGACTGTAATTTTTGAAGCTAATAAATATTGTAGTTTCATGTAAATGTATTATTAATAAATTTTTTAATTTTCAGAATATAATTTATTTTTAAAGTCAAATAATTAGATTTTAACGTCCTGGATTGAGAATTCCCTGTGGCAGAATCCTTCTGTAAAGGGTCCAACTCTGTGCAGGGGTACACAGGAAAGAGGACTCCCCTGCTGCTGCCAAGCACTTCTCCTCACTTGACCTTCAAGTGAATCTGTGAAAATCTGAGTGTCTGCAGGAAGTTTAGGATTGTGATCCTGTGTCTGCAGGAGTTTGGACTGCAAAAGCCAGAGTAATATTTTGCATTGTGGTTTATTTTATACAGTAAACACGTAATAAGAGGTGAACTAAGAGTCACCACCTGAGGTCTTTAGTAGTTGGCCTAAAGTATGCAGCTAATATTGTACCTCTGATCAGTACCCACTATCCTTCTTTTCAGGAAACAGACAAATCTGTGCATATTTTAGATTACTATTTCTCTTGATGGCACAGGAGGCCTGCCAATGGAAGGCTCTGCTCCTACTGTTTGAATAAAATTAGGAATTCTCCAGTGTAAATGGGATGATGGATGGGAACACATACAATTCATGTGAGGATCGTGGTGAGCCAAGTCCATTTGGCCCATCTCAAATTCAGTAGCCAGTTCTGACCATTTCACAACTGAATCATCATATACACTGGAAGAATTATTGCTACAGTCAACCTCTGGCACAGGGTAAAGGGCTCCCTAAAGCACAAACAACAGATCTTCCGTCTGTTATGGGCTGAAACGTCTACTACCCAGACTTAACATATGTTAACATGTGTTACCAGCAGTGAGGTAACAACTCAGTCCAGAAGCAGGTGAAAATCCCTCACTCTGCACAGGAGCTTGACAAAGCAAGAACCTTGCTCAACAAGTGAACACTTCCTAGGGTGGGTGATTGCTTTGCCAACCCAGCAGCACTGCCGTTATTGCATCCTGTGCCCTCAGCCTCCAGGTCCATCCACTCCTCCCAAGCCAGGCTCCCCCCACCTGGTGAGCAGCAGCCTGATGCAGAAGTAAGAACCAAACTTTGCTTTTGCCAGGGGTGAAGGGCAGAGTCCAACCACAGTAGCTTCCCTAATTTGAATGCTGACATATTTGCTGCAAGTGACCTTTGTGATATCTCATGGAATGCAAACAAGTGATAACACTGGCAGGGAGAGGGGGGAACTGAGACTGAGGAGGAAACGCATTTTTTCCACATCACATCAGCCCAATGATCAGTTACTGTCCTTTGCAAAATCTTTTAACTATGCTTACAGCTCAAAGAGTGAAGCTGTTTAAGCTTCACACCACTCAGATGGCAGTTTTGGCCCATGAAAAGGAGCTAAACCCAAACTCAAGCCTTCTTTTACAAGTAACAAGTCACACTTCAGGTTTTATGTGGTGCTTTCTACAGGGCAGCAGGAGAACAGCCAAGCTTGTGAAACTCTCAGAAAGGAATCCCAGTATGTCCTCACCTGTCTGGCAAAAGCAGTGCTGCAGTTCCTTTTCAGTGGGGCACCAGTGATGCACTTAATTTTGGGACAGGTCCAGTGACTACTGAAGGTGAGTTATGGAGAGCACAGGGAGCAACGCCTTTGTGCTACTGATGATTCCTAGGAGGAGATTTTTTATGAGGAACCAAAGGTTACAACCCTGTTTCTGTAATTGTTTTCCCTGACTTTGATTCACAAAGCCATGGTTTACCTCACTGCAGTGTCAACGAGCACAGTTCATGGAGCAGACTTGCCCAACATTTTGCATCATCATCTGTGTTCCTTTTCTGGTCCCTCCTTCTCGTATTTGACAGAAAACTGAGTGGGCAACATCTTCATTGATAAACTCTTCTCTGGCCGCATCCCCTTCAGCTTTAGTGTGCAACATCCTCTCCTGGTTTGTGCTGTTTTACCCTACCAGCATGGATCCATCACTGACACTGACTGAAAATGTTCCCCCAGCTTAACAGAGATGAACACCACGAAAGATGATGTGGCCTCAGAGGTTCTTTTTTTAAAAACAATGAATTTCTCAGTCACATAAAGTAATTCGCATTTTCAATGTTTGATAATTAAACAATTCATTAGGACCTATCAAAGAAGTAGTAAATGCAGGTTCATTCTGACTGTACAGGAGGCTTTCTTTTTGGTTTTCATCCAAATTTTGCAAAAATCTACAAAAATTACATAATTTGCCAGATTTTAGTTCAGTAAGAGCTGCATTTTGAGAACCAGCTCCCACCTTTTGGGAACACCCAAGTGAGAGTGTGGGGTCCCACAGATAACCTGCAAAGCACAACCCTGTCTCATGCAAAGATCAAGGCTGCATCCCCTGGAGCTGAGAGTTGCAGAGCAGAGAGAGTTAGGAGAGCTCTCTCTCTCTCAGAGAGTAGCTTTGAAGTACTTAATTTAAAAGAAAGCAGAGAACAGTTGATGAAAGGGGAATGTGGTATTAACAAAGGCATTATTTTTTGCTCCTGTAGTACTTGTGTGTAAGCAAGGTACATGAAAGCCCCTGGAGAAAGAGACATGCAAAGTGCCCTACAGAATGAGGACTTGCCTTTTCAAGAAAATGGGATCTGGGGAAAAAAGTCATTGCTTTGACACATCAGCTACCTGCCCAAGCTTTGTCAGGTGGTTTCGAGAAAAAACAAACCCAGCATTTCCAAGTGTGAAGTTACCCTTTGTATCAACAGAGTTAACCAATCCCTTTCCTGAAGGACAATTTGTCAGCACAAATTCAGAACAAAAGTGATCTCTGTGCAGGTGCTCCAGAGGAGAGTTAACTCCTTGTTCTTTCCACACTGGGACCTTTGCTCTCACCAGTCCTTGCTCATGCTGGGGCTTTCAGATTCCCAGGCCATCGCTGCTCCACTGTTAACAGCAGGACAGCTGTAAAGCAGGATGAAGTATTTTTCTAGGTAGTAACCAATGAGGAGAGGAACAATGTCTCCCTAATCTGTCTCATTTAAAAGCTGAAAAGAGGGAATATAAATCCTCTTGCAAGGAGCAAAAAGTCAAGTTGGGAAGATGTTGCAATTTACTGCCATGTTGTGGCAATAAGCAATCCAGAAGGGAATTACCAAGCAGCATGGTCGTCTTCATATCCCATTTCCTTTCATGGGGAAGGGAGAGAGAGTTTTTTTTCTCAAATTGAAAGTGAAAAAATGATGTTTTCCCACTGTAGAGCATTGGCCAAAGCCTGGAATGACATAAATAAATACCACTGGAAAGCAGGGGAGGAGGGAAGAACAAAAAGGAAAATTATACAAGCTCTACCCTTCTTGGGATGTAGCATATTAAAAATGCTGTTGGAGTTTACTGTACATTAAAAGTGTCATTATTAGGTTGTTTTCTCTGGGACTGTGGAATATTAAACAAGCCAGAGACTTCAAATGTTCATTTCGTTTCTTGGTCTGTCCGTTTTGCCTGACACACATTTTCCTACTGTCTATGTACAGCTGCTTTGTCGGCATCAGCCATCGCACAATCTAAGTGCGGGAGAAAGTAATCCAAGTGGTACAAAATGTAATTACCTCTTGAGGGAGTAAAGTGCAAAATTTCTCTCAAGAATCTTGGGAGACAGCTCTGCTAGCACCCTCAACAGGGGCTGGTCTGGCTCTCGCTGGAGGAAACAGAAACCTTCTGGTTACGTACATGAGAAATGGATGTTTTTGCTGCAGAATAAATTCTGTCTACTAGGCATGATTCCACATTGGATAATTATACAAGGGCTCATTCCTTCCACTGCAGAAGTTAGTGAAAGAAATTCTCTAGCTTATCTTCAGCATATCAGACCAGACAAGCACAATAATGCTTGTATTGTGACAGTATTAAGATAGCACTTCAAGTTCTTTGGATAAAAATACACCCGAAGAAATGTCAGCCATCCATACTTTTCCTGGGTTTACACAGAAGATCTGTGAGCTATTACACATTCCACAGGTGCAGTAGTTTGCATCTCCAAACATCTTCTTTAGTGCACAGTTGATAATTAAAAAGCTACCAAGACCCTATAGCCTGTGCTCAGAAATGGTACAGACCAGTCAGAGATTGGCAGCAGTAAATTCTCCCTCACAAGCTGGTTTCTGGCATGTATTTGTTGTCAAATTTCTCTCACCTTTCTTTTCCTGGAGGTTTTTGTGAGAGGGAAAGTAAAGGAAGTCTTTATTGCTGGCCAAAGCTCATGTCTGTTTACCAAGCACACTTCTCTCTGTGCTAATACACGTGTTTTTACCTTTTAAGCTGCAGGTTGGCAGACTTTACAAGGGTTACAAGATAACAGCTACTGGAAAGAAGCATTCCCAGGCATGTTCAGACCTGTCATGGCCATGATTCATTTGTAAGAATTAAATCCTACTTTTGTTAATAAAAAAGGAACAATAAGGAACTAGAGAATGAGCTTGCACTTTAGTAATCTGCCCCAGAGTTTAGGTATTCTTGCTTTTCCACTTGACCTTGCTACTGGACTGAGGAGCAATAATTTACTACTAAAGCACTGCCACTTATCTCTTATTTAAATTTGCGTATTTTAACTTGAGCTACAAGATCATGCTATGATTTTGGATGCTAGATTAAAGGATGTTTTTTAGGTAAGCACCGAGAAATGGGGACCAGGATACCTCTCAGCTCTTGCTGCCAGTTTCTAGCATGGCCCCAAAACAACAGATTCAAACATGAGGAGAAGCATCACCACTCCTTGAACTTACTGGGGGTGGCACAGACAGCCCTGAGCTGTGTCTGTGCGTGAGAATAGGGAAACGCCACTGTGTGTTCTGAAAGCCTTTGCCCTTGAATACAAGTACACTCTGCTCCTCTTTTGCTCCCAAGTTAACAGAGACATGCCTGCGGGATGACTTCCCCACTATTTACATATTTATGCTCTGTCCTGTATTAGTCAGTGTTTCTGTCTCCAGCCTGTAACCTTTGGTCAGGTCTGGGATCCACCTGGACTTTCTACAGTTGTGCTGAAAGAGAGATTCTTCCTGCAGTTCAAAATACCACAGGGAGGAGCAGGGTTAGGGTTTTTTCCCTGAGGCCCATGCTCCTGCTTCACTAAGAAGTAGCTGAAATATCTCATATAAAACCAAAATTCACAACAATGAAAAGGTGTTTTGTCTTTTACAAGAGCAGGGGCTCTATAGAAGCATTTCACAGTCCCAAAAGTTTTCAAAAGGCCACAGAGAGGAATATTGGAAGATTTGGATCCATAGCAAAAAACAAGCCTCATCCAAATACTCCCACTGCCTGTGGCTGGCATTGGACTGGACCCATATGTGAGATTTAAGCAAAATATCCTCAGAGTCTTTCCCAATATAGTGGATTACAGCAAGAGTGGTTTTTTATGTATAAAAAATGGAGTTATAACAAAAGGGCATTGCTATGTCCAGGGCCTTCCTTTCCCCTCTCCAAACATTCAGTGGAAAAGGCAAAGAGACTGTTCTCACACACATGGATACATCATCTCCTCAGCAAACACATCCACAAATTTGTTTCCCCAGCGTTCAACTAAAACAAGCAGAGAAATATTTTTCTTCCAATGTTTGCTTTCTATTTATTTTCCATTGCTACCTTTGTCCCTGCAGCAAGGTCACTGTTCCTGAGCCCCAGGCCCCACTGGTTTTGAATCTGCTGCCTCTCAAACCCCAGAGGATGGCACTAGAGCTGTTCCCCCTTTGCAGCTGGCAGGCACAGGACTGTTCCAGAGTTGGGGTGAACAGGCAGAAGGTTGGGAACATAAACAGGGGTTCCCAGTAGGACAGGGATTAGAGCTGGGATGAGGCATATCACGTCAGCTGTGCTTTCAGCAGATTTTTAAGGAATTGGAGCCTTGAGCAACCTCTTTAAGAGTTGTGATATTATTATTATTATTCTGAGTTTCTTTATCATTATTTTTGTTTCCCTGTTGTCTTCTTCACAGTTCACAGAAAGCAAAATTCTGAAAGGTTGCTGGCAGATTCACATTTATTTTTGAAGGTGAGCAAATAGCTGCAGGGATTTATTCACCCAATTTCAAGCAGAAAAAATACATAATCAACTTATTGAGGGGAAAACAACCCAAACCTAACTGCACATATCTAACCAGGGCAACCTCACAGTGCTGTCATTCAGAATTTTGCTGTTGTTTCCTCACTACTTGGGAGCATCTCACTTTGTGTTAACAAACAATCTCTTCCTGCAAAGATCAAGGACTTTAAATCTTGGCACACTCTGGGCACTATAAGAACCATAAATAACAACTTATTGAATGAATCTCACTTCACTAGGCATGACTTTCCCAGACTTGTATAATGTGTGAAATCATTTATTGCTGGAAGACCTGTGAAACAGGCAGCCACAAAAGCCCATTGCATCTTATTGTTTGAAGCCTAAACCTCAACATCATTTATTTCTAAGCTAGTTTGTGGGTACATACAGAAATCAAAACCTTGTAAAATCATTTTAATTTCCTGCTCTCGTTCTTTGGGCACAGAGTGGACCTGTAAGATATTTCACTTCCCTTTTTTTTTCCACATTACTGGTAAACTCCAGTTTCAGCCAGGATGCCCATAAACAAAACTCATGTCCGACAAGGCAAAGGTTCCAAGAAGACAGTTACTAGCTCAAAGCTAGAGTGTTTCATTTTAGACTTCATCCCTATTTAAACCATGAAAATCTCAGTAAGTATTGAATTTAAATCCACTGTCACTTTCTCCAGGCTCTTGTCAAAGGACTCATTATTAGTTTCTGGTTTACAGTACCTCGTAGATCACCATGCTGAGAGGGACCACACTGCACAAAGCAGAGCTGCTGTACACAGAGCAGGAAGTGGTCTCCATCCCAGAGTGTTTGCAATCCCAGACAGACCAGACAAAAGATAAGAAAGCGGTGCTGTGTTTCCAGCATGTGACACTCAGCAGGTCAGGGGGTTCAGAAGGATAGCTCAGGATCCACAAGTCTGCATGCAAAACCTTATCTACCACATCAGATTTTGTCATCCTCTTATCAAATGAAACCAAGTATATACCTACAATAAAAGGTACATGTGGATATAGTAAAGCATATGAACGTAAGTCCTTTTTGTAAGAAAGATTCTGTCCCTTCTTACAGGAGCAACCACAAAACCTCCCAAGCCTCTTGGATCCATCTGAATCCTCTCCTTTCTCATGGGCCTTATCCCATGGGCCTCTCTCACACAGAAACAACAGCTCGCTGGAGAACAGTTTCTGCAGGAGAGTACAATGTAGGGATATGTGTTTACCAAAAGGCATCTTTATAATTTCTGGTTCCTGTTGGTCCTGGTGCCCTATTCCTGTGTGCCAAAAGGGTGAGCAGCATGCTACCTGTAAGCAGAACTCTTACTCCGTGCTCCAAGGCCTGTGGCACTAGGCAGCTACCAAGAGTAAGGTAATTGCACAGGCAAGCCTGAACTTCCAGCCAGGGCTGCAATGTGTATAAAACCCTGGCTGCCTGATGAAGTCCTGGGTTACCACAAGCCCTCAGTATCAGCAACATGACTGTTTTCCATGCCAAGCTACCTTGAGCCTGTCAAAGTAGGTTTAATTGTTGATTTTCTCTGCACAGTGCCCAGAGCATTACATGATATTGGCTAGGCCAGCTGTCTCAGGGAAATGCTCCAGGGAATGGCTGCTGTCTGTTTCATGCCTTATGGCTGAGGATCTTTCCCACAGCAAGCCATCCCTGCAGGACTGTGCATGTGGTCCACAGAACACTACAGAGGAGCGACTGGGAACTCCAGAGCAGAGTAGCAGTTTGCAGCAGCACAGCAGAGACCTCACTTTTGCTATACCATTTCTGTGAGTTTCCACTCAGATCACTGTGCCATTGGAAAGAATGCAGATCTGTGTCAATCTGAATTACAGTTAGACTTGTGGGTGCTGAAAGAATGGTAAAACAGAAACAGAATGAGGTGAGTAAGCATGCTGTGGGAAAAGTCAGAAGGAACACACCAACAGTATTTCTAAAGCTACCTGCTCCAATATTCATGGTGTGATTCATATATCTACTAAAGTACTGCAGAAAGCCTGGACTAGTTACACGATTTTCATCACAGGTTTATGTGAAATTAAGTCATCCCAAATGGTCATTCAAACCAAGGGTTACTGACGAGAAGGGATGAAATAAAATGTTCCTGTTGTTCTAGACACAAAAAAGACTGCTAAGGAAGTAACTTTATAACCTGACAAGGGTCTGCAGCTTTAAGAAATTCTCCCCTAAAGGTTGTAAAGCTTTTACTATGCAAAGTATTTTTGCTATTATATACACTGGCGGCCACTAAGTGCAGCTATTGTTTCTGGTGGTCATTCAGAGGAGGTCAGGACTGATAAAGTGTTTAGCAGAGTTTGTTTGGGTAGATCCATCTGTGTTTTTAACCTCCCATACAGCCTCTGGTGTCCTTTTAAAAGATGCTGGATGTTTCTGAGTCTAATAAATGACAAGCTTTATTTTTATTTGTCATTTTTTATTATGTATGATGCCACAGAAAAGAACGTCTTCTTTACATTACCCACACTGTTCTGTATGGATTACACAAACATTGAAAAAATAGGATGTTTCTTTGCTGTGGGGCAGGGGTGCAGCTTACACAGAGCTCCCATTTCCTTGGGAAAGGCCATGTGGAGATGTGGCCTGTTGCTCTCACTCCTTACACCTTGGGCTGAGTTCATGCTTCAGAGGAACAAAGAGGGGAGATTGCAATCAAAGGGCAGGGAAGCAAAAGGTGTGTTGAAAGGTTCTAGCAAGGAGCCCAAGATGGAGCTTCCAAAAGGAAATGTTTTCAGGTCACGTGAGCACTAGGAAAAATATCCTAAATGATTAGGAAGGACTGTGATAGCAGTTTCACACTCCCACTGGATGGGTTTGGTAGGGCAGGAATTGAAACAGCCCCAACATAAAGTCTCAGTACTGCACAGAGCAAATCAGTGGAGCTCTCGGCACCACACTTCCCTGCCTGCCTGCACTGTGTGAGCACAAGGTGAAGCACATCACTGACAACTTCTAATACTCTTTATGAGTACTCTGTGTCCAAAACCTGAAAGAAATATTGCTGGCACTACATTGCATCAAAACACTGTGCAAACATTTGCTAACTGTGAAGAAGGTGATAAGCTGTATGCCCATTTTACAGGTGCAAAAGTAAGACAGAATGTCCATGGATGCAAAAAGGCATTTAAATCCTCCAGTGAGAGAATCCTCACACCTGAAAACCATTCTGTACATTTCCTAAAGCCTTTTGCATCCAGAGACAACACCGTGCTGCCCGTGTGCTTCAGCTGCCTGCACCACTTACCTGAGCTTGTCTGCCACAAAGATGACGCGGCGCTCCAGCAGGAGGGAGGCGAAGATGCGGATGATCTGCCGCACGCTGAGGCACTTGAAGAGGCACTCAAAGTCCACATGTTCCAGGCGGGAGTCCGTGGGCCTCCGCAGCTCAATGACCTGCACACAGCCAGCAAACAGCAGTCAGCAGCGCTGCGCGAGGCTGGCAGTGCCAAGCGCCTGGCAGTGCCCAGAGCTCGGCAGGGCCCAGAGCTCGGCAGGGCCCAGCGCCTGGCAGTGCCCAGTGCCCGGCAGGGCCCAGAGCTCGGCAGGGCCCAGCGCCTGGCAGTGCCCAGTGCCCGGCAGGGCCCAGAGCTCGGCAGGGCCCAGCGCCTGGCAGTGCCCAGAGCTCGGCAGGGCCCAGAGCTTGGCAGGGCCCAGAGCTCGGCAGGGCCCAGCGCCTGGCAGTGCCCAGTGCCCAGCAGGGCCCAGAGCTTGGCAGGGCCCAGTGCCTGGCAGGGCCCAGAGCTCGGCAGGGCCCAGTGCCCGGCCCTCCAGCACTGCCCCGTGCTTGCCTGCTGAGGGGACACAGAATGAACCCCAGCCCCTCATGTAAACTGAGGCTGCAGGCACAGCGCTGCAGAAAAACAGTGTATTGCACAATTCCTGTCATGCCATTCTTCCCAGAATACTGCTGTGTGCACTGTCTGCTGTCATCTCCAAGGGAAGCATAATTCCCCCTTCCAAACATTCTGTAAGAGATGTAAAGCTTGGCTGAGTCGAGAGTATGAAGCAAGTAACAATCACACACTGGAGGTGGAAGCTTACAGGGTTGAAACAGCCATAAAGTCAAGGTAAATTGGGTTCTAAGCTTGGCTAACAATTAATATTAACATCTAGATAGGAGCCTGGGACTCAACTAAAAGGCCAGGAAGACTTTAAACCAAATTTACTTCATTTCCACTCTTCTGTGATGTGTAATTCACTAGATAATGTTTAAAAACTTTCTCTTTTCATACCAAGATACGTACATACATATATATACTTAACTGGGGAGTCAGGACAAGGTCTTAGATGGTGAGTTGTGACATCCCTTTACAGTCTAATTTTCATACTTCATCCATGACCTCAGGCCCTCTCCTTCCTTTTCTCAAATGCCTTTTCCTTGATTCCTTTATTATATCTTCCTTTTACTCTGCAATTGACATGTTCAGATGTGGAACTTGAAGGCAGAGGACAGAAAAAAGAAGAGGGAAAAATAACGTGAAGAAGAGAGTAACAGGAGAAAAATATGAAGCACAAGACAGCAAACGATGGACTATTGAGGAATTTGAGGAAACAGAAGGGAAAGGGAAAAAGTTGGCCAACTTGAAGCTGTGTTGAAATCTCTGAATGTATATTAACAGGAACACGCATACATCTTCTTTCCATATGTCCAAAAATCACCATCACTTTATTGCTTTAGACTAGTTTTATGTTTTCATGCACATGACACTACATTCCACAAGCAGACTGGATCAGGTTTTAACTGGAGTAGCCCTTACACAATTCCTCACAAACACTGTTTTAAGGATATGCTCAAGATCACAGGACACTGTAAACAAAATAAGTTCGTATCAGTTTAGTTGCGATATTGTTTGTGATCAGGAACGCACAACTGTAAAAAGAAAGCCACTCTTAGAACAGTATGTATCAAATCAAACAGATTTGATTTTTTTAAGCCTGAACAGTATGAGGTATAGACACCCATCACTCAGCTGCTGCCCCAAACAGCAGTAAGAAACAAATTGTGCAGTGACTGTACCAGGAATGGCTCCTTGGAAATGCTGCCTAACTCTTCCTCACAATCAGCAAAGCTGCCCACTTCCATTCCTTAGCACTGGGACAGCAATCAAATCAAGTGTATGTCCCAAATCATGAGGAGCTGATTCTACTGCAAACCTGCCAACACGAAAATCTTGCTGCAGGGTAGGATGCAGTGCAAGTTATGGCAGCTTTTACAAATACCAGGGATGTTTTCTGCTGCCTGGCAAAGCCTGCTGCCTCAGTCTGTTCATCACAAAGAAATACACTGTCTGCTTCCCAATTAATCACCATCTTTGTTTAGGCAAGAGGAGCCACAATGGAAGGACGAGATTCTGTTCCTAATTAAGCCAGTGCATTCCATTTAAATAACGAGTTTGTACTAGCACAACAGAGAGCAAAGCTCAGCCAGAAGAGAGTTGTTTGTTTGTTGGAATTATCTCAATGTTTTTCTCTGGGAGAGTTCAGAAGCTTGAGCAGAGGATAGAGAAGTTGCAGATCCATGGCTCCCAGTTACATTCACACAGAAAAAGCATTGTCAGATCTTTTCCCTGTTATGCCAATCACCCTTTCAGATGTTGGCTCTCCAGAAGAAAATGCAGGTGGACTTCAAAACGCCTTGCAAGTCACTTATACAAGGAACCCTTTACATTTCACACCATACATTACAGGCCCACTCCATTGAAGTCAGTGGCATTACATTTAGAGAAAATATTATTTAATGCAAAAATAACAAAGGCACTGTAAAACTAACCCTAAGGAGTGTAAAATAACTCTAAAGGGAAATTTTTTCTCTCTGCTTTCACTAACTGGGACAAATTCTATTCCTATCTTCAGTAATGTATCCCCTGTATATATGCTTGACCATCTGAGTGGAGCTACCATATTCTTACACAGGGGCATGCAGAGAACAGAATTTCTGAACAGAACAGAGACATGGTAAATGGCTGGACAGCCCCAAGATGCAAAAGCCTCTTAATCAATACTGCCATTTTCCAGTAAGGCACATGTTGTCTAACACTAGGCTTCTAGCTTCCTGAGTCAGGAATAAAAAGAAATGGCATCTATTATATGTGCGCACACACACACACACACACACACACACACAAGTTTTACATGACATGCTTTCCTTTGAGGGACAGTTAAAAGGTATTTATTACCAAAGAGAGCCATTTAAATGCTGCTGGTTTCTCCTTCCATGGCCAGGACTAGCAGTAACAAGGTTTGAAATAACAAGGAGCTGCTGAAGTGCTCAGGTACAGACAGCGTGGGAAACTCACACTTGCCTGTTATCACTGTGATAAAGCCCAGCAATGCTGCAGTCTCTGAACCGCACTAGGCCAGGCACACTGGGACATTTGTGTTGGCTGTTTTTCTTACTCACAAGTTATTAATAAATATAAAATAATAAATACATAACCATAAATTGGCTTATAATCATCAATGGGGACTAGCATTAGCATGTCCATAGTGGTGCAGCTCATGCTCTGCTCGTTTTGAGGGTTTGCCACCCCACATCCCTGCAGGATCTGTTTGTCGTCTCCTGTTTTTCTTTTGCTGTTTTGATACTGGAGTGGTAAAGAGTAAGGCTTTGACTTTTAATGTTTGCAGTTGCTTTTTTACCTCATTTCCAGCTCCAGGCAGGAAGGTTTTGACTTTGATTGTCTTTCCAGGTGCAGGAAAAGGAGATTCCATCAGACTTCTCATAAATGGATAAACCAGAGCAGCAGATATTCCCCTTCTCCTTTCAACCTCATCCAGGATCTGGTCCATTAGTAAGACATAAGTGAGAGAGAGACAGAACATGTCAGCATCACATAGACTTTTGAAGCATCCTTTGACCCATGTGTGCTTAACCACATGGCAGATCTAAGTTTATGTCTCCTCTGCCATGTATTTCTTCATTACCATCAATTCATGTTTTTTGGTTACAAAATGAAGCCTGTTTGTGAATGTAATTAACTAGGAGTCAAGGAAGAATTAACAAATCTGGAAAAGAGGAAGAAGACTCAACATGACTAAAGGGATCTATATATTGTTGGGATTATGTCTGAACACCAGTGAGCTGAAGGAGAGAAAGATGAAGACAAATCCCACGATCAAAGCCCAAGTCAGCATCACATCTCAGTGGTGCACCTTGAAATTTGTATCAAGGAAAACCTTTCTTCTGCACTGAGCATCTCCTCCATTTCAACTGAGAGGGCAGGAAAAAGTTAGAGTAGCAAAGAAAGCAATGCTGCCACTATGATAGCAGGACAGAGCTCCTAAAAGGGTCCCAGCAGTGGCTGTCAGGTCAGAGTCTGTGCTGAGCTGGAGACCATGAGCCGCCTCTGAAGCACACCCAGCTGTTCACACTGGTACCTGCATTAAGGACATTTTCTCCGGATGAAACAGCAAGCAATCTAGTCTTGAAATAAGCAGATGGAACTTCTTAAGATAGAAGAGACTATTATTTTCTCCTCTCTTTCATCACATGGGGCAACATAAATTAGATCACAGCTAAGTTTTCCCACATTAGACAGGGCATATAGATGATAAAGCTAAAGAAGACAGAAAGCAAGGTTCAAAGCAGTTAGTGGTTTGACCTGCAATGGTGATCTTTTAACCACCACTCCAGAGCAAAAGGCCATACAAGAGTTAGTGGTCCTGAGCCAGGCATTTTCTCTTGTTTGTCTTGGAAATGATTTTCACTGAAGCAGAACATTAAAAGACACTTAAGCACAAGCTGGTGACCTGTAATGAGAGCTGGTGATACCAAATGCCAGTAGAGGCATTCACTGGTGAATAGTTTCCCCTTCCTTCCTGTGACATAATGAAGGCCTAACTAAAGCAAAGCTGCCCCTGTGTACATAACTTGCATTCTAGCACTTGGAAGTTATGGCATAACCATAAATGAGGACGTGGATTTCACTCTTGATATAATTTGCAGCATAGCCATCCTCAGCAAACAAAACCAGCTGCCCAAGTGGGAAGCAGCAATGGAGCAGGGCTGTGCCCCAGGTCCTTTGGTGCTCCTACACACTGCGAGCACTCAGTTGTGTTCCTGCAGCCACAGGATTGGCTATTTGATACCTTTTGTTGCTGGAGTTGGGGTCATGTGTCTGTCATATGCCTGGCTCCAAGGACCCTCACAATGCAAATAAAAGGAGCATTTAAATCAAATAAAAGTTGAACAGAGATCCCAAGAGATAAAATGGTCAGAAATATCTGTTGAAACCATGACCAAATGAACCAGCTAGAAGTTAAAATATCTGTGGTTCTCAAGTCTGTCTCAGCAATAGGTATTACAACAGTGAGTGAGCAGGAAAGGCTTTGTGGAAGACAAAGTTAATGCAATTTATCAGAAATAGGATGATAAATATTTTAAACCAGAGGAATCTTTTTGTGTTTGTGATAAATAATATCCAAGATTTAATATCCCATGGTCTTTCATTGTTCACAGTGTAAGGTAGAGACAGCTATTCATTGTATTGAGGGCCAGTTGTCTGACCTTATACCGCAGCTGCAGTGATACTTGGTTGTAAGGAAGATACTTAATTATTTTTTCTTCTCCCAAGTCTTCCTTTGAAAAACAGAGCACTATCAGAATTAGATTAAAACATAAAAGCAAACAAAGAGCCTCATGAGTTCTGTCCACACCAGGAGTGTGATGAGCAGGGTGATCCTCCCAGAACAATGCATTCCATTTCAATCATAGATATCTGTGTTTAGAAACATAGTATGTCTAAGAGACACTGTTATAAACCCTTGATGTCAGACCTTTATGAAAGATGTCAGAAGCAAAATTGCAATTAACTATTCGCAACCCAACTGTTGTTCTTCACACAAGGCTTGTGTTAAACAAAGTTTTATCTAGAAAAACTTGAAACCTGCTTTAAAGACAATGTTCTGTATGAATATTAGATCATATGAACAATATAAATGCTATGATTTTTATTAACATCAATGATTTACATGCTTTTTGCAACTTTATTCCTATGAAAATTAACAAGTAAAAATCTGTGAAAGTTCTGAGAGATTTCCCATATCTGAAGTGAAAACCTCTCGCAAATTAAAACACAATCAATTAAAATTGGGCCAATCAAAAGATCATCTGTGCTCTACCCTAGACTCCTAGCGTGAAAAAAAAAAGAGTCACTAGTGTTAAGTGTATAGAATTCACATATTAAATAACCTTTTTTCTCAACCTCATCATTCCTCAGGGTGTTGGAGTAAAAAGTGGTACTGGCCCATCATCCAAACTATGGATGCCAAGAATTACAGCTCAGCACAGAACGGCTGTAGAAAACAATGGAAAAAACTTCAGTCAGCCAGATCATACAGACACCCAGATGTTTTCTGAATCAATTTCTGCCTCAGTCACAGAAGCAATAAGACATTCTTTGATGAACCAACTAATAGGGATGGAATATCCAAAACAGCAACTGTAAAATAGTTATCTCCCATCAAAGGAAGGCATTCTTCCAGTTTGGTTCATCACTGCAGATGTGTCTCAGTAAACAATCAAATTAAAAAGCAATATTAAAATATATCTCCTTACCTTGGAAAATAAGTCAAAGCACCCCAGGCGGCTGATGACACAGTAAACTTCAGGTAGGCGTGGGCCTTTTCCATTGGGCTGATAACAAACAGCAAAGAGGAGATGGGAATTACATATTAATGTGGAGCCATGAGGAAATACACTTCTCTCTCTGACCACACAGTTGTCCATCATGTGATATCTCTCACTATCTGCTTCTCCAACAAACAGCTGCTCTTGGAAAAGCATCATATTTCTTCCATAAGACAGGAAACCGAGAAGCGCAGATAGAGCTTATCCTCTTTGGAAATCACAGCGTGTTGGAGCTGCATCCCAACATCGCTCCAGCTTGCAGCCATAAAAGTACATGGAACTCCAGGGCTGTAACTCATGCCTCTGCTATCTCTGTCCCCTGCTCCTGCTGCAGCACAAGGGGCTGGGGCCATGTGCTGCAAGAGGAGAACTGCAACACTAAGGGAGGACATGATAGCCGTAGGTCCCCACTCCCTTACTCCATGGTGTTCAAAGAGAACTCAACCTACAGAAAGCGAGCTCACAGCCTAAACAAAGGCAGGCTGCATGAGTAAAACATTAACTTCCTCAGACGGACTCTTGATAAATATGAAACTCGCATAACTTAAACAGTGGCACATATGAATCAATGATACACATCCCACTTACCCCTTCCCCAAGAGAAACTGTGAAGACCATCCTCTATACCTATCCTATATAAGATTTGTCCTGGAGAAGCAAATGGTACTTCCTCAGCATACTGGACTCTGCTAGCCTGCCTATTCCACTTATCTTTGTCTCTTGGTTGGACTCTACTCCTACAGTGATCAACTTCCCTGTGGAGTGTTTGAAATTCACATGCCACAGAGATGACAATCAAGAGAAATGGAGGGGTAGCTGTGCTTTTTAAGCCTGAATATTGCACTCCAGACTTGGACAGTCAGCAGGTGCCTGCCTGTTATAATAAAGACCACAAAAAAAATACCAAAGCTAAGTGAATACAGATGAGTCTATTTCTGGATCCAAACCTGCTCACTACACGTCACATCTCTGAAAAAACAGAGCCCTTTTTTGTCCATATTAGGTATAAAATCCTTTCTAAAGGCACTGAGTGATTATATCAAGCATGTGGGATTTTGGTTAAAATCATTGTGTCAAATCTGCAGGAATGCCGAAGCCATGCCAGGAGCCTTGGACAGCTCCCGGCCAAGAGCTGTCTCACTGAGTGCCAGTAAAAACATCACATTCCTGGGTCATCTATAACACCAGAAACAAGAACTGCTTGACACTTACTCCAAGTTTCTTCTTTATGAAATACCATTGCTTTCAAATGTCTTAAAGGCTACATGTCTGTGGGATTCTTCCCTCCCTCGAACTGTGTAGGACATCCTTTTTTGTTATTTCAGACCTTTTCCTGCAAACAGCACAGCCTCACAGATGCACACACATCAGCTGTAAGAGCAGCAAGCAAAAGCCTTGAGCAGAGCCATTCTGAGGGGCAGAACTTCTCTAATTTATAGCACTGGCAACTCTTCACATAACCTCCCCTCTCAGCCATCAGTTTACACCTCACTTTAGATTGATCTAAAACATGCACTGTGCTTTAGTTTGCTTCTTTCCCAGGCAAGAACATCCTATGGGACATGACACTCCTGCCTGGACTCCTCCCTCGTCACTAGGGGACACTCAGGCCCTGGGTCTGCCCATCAGTGCCAGTGTAACCTCCTCTCTTCCCAAAAGGGAGCTCTCCCAAGTTGCAGGTTGTGCTCTGCAAGGTAGCTACACAGACTTAGAGTCATGTCTTCCATCCAAGACTCATTCCTGCACACAAATAGGTCCAGATCAGGAAAGCAAAATGCTAAAGTAGCCCAGCTGAGAGGCACCCAAGTGACTTTGCCTTGGTGCACTGCACTGCTCCTGAAAGAAGAGATGGAGGGGATGATGTTTTGGGTTTGATTTGCTTTCAATTTGTTCTTGTGGAGCTCAGGGTATTTTCAGCCTTAGTCCAGTATCACGAAATGAAAATGCTAATGAGTTTTGATGATAACAAGACAGTTTCTCAAATTGATGAACATAAACTGACAAGAACTTGGCTGAGATGGAGAAGCCAAGCTCTGCATCTGGCTGGCTCACACGTGGCTCAGGACAGTCTTTTTTATAGTGAGTTTAATCTGAATATTACTGACTAAAGCCCACTCCAAAATCTTTGGCAGGAGAAACAAGAGGCATTTGCTCCAAAAACTAAGCCTGCCATTTTTCTCTTTCAGATCCCACCTCCTGTCCATGTGCTTGGATTCTATGGAGCCTTCACAGATCTCCTCCCACTCTGCCACAGCATTGAGCTGCATGAGGGAAGTGGCCTTTGCAAAGCATATGCACTAGCCAGCGTATACGAAAACAGAGATATTCCTTAGTGGTGCCAGGAATCAGAACAATTCAAACACTGGGAGGCTAAAATGAGTAGTCAATCACAAGCCAGTTTCTATGGAGGCTCTTGATTCCTTGTTAGGGCCAATCCAAATTCTGACCATGAGAAAACTGTGGGTGTTGTAAATCTAAAAGAACTTCTTAAAGACTTCTTGTTCTGTGAAACATGAACTTTGGGTGCAGAGCACACAGTGTACTCAGGGCTATCAAACTGCTTGGGCAAGGGCAGGATGGAAGGGAGCAAAAAAGTAGAAAAAGAAGGAGAAAAAAGGGTTTTCCAATGAGTTTTTTGCAGCTCCATAAACAGTCTGCATTCCACAAAAGTTGCTTTCACACTGTACTGAACGCCTTTCTCCTGCCCCCAGCAAATGCAGGATGTCAGGTTAGTCCCACCTAAAACTGCTTTCCATGTTTTCAGGTACACACTTCACATTCAGGCATCTGCTCCTCCATGGACTCCTGGGGCTGGCTTGTCTTAGCCTAGAAAACTGGTGGAGGATCAAATTTTATGTGAGAGGGAAGAGAGGTATAGGATGAAACAGCCCCTGCAAGGGTGCCTAAATCATCTCTGCTGCTGACACGTGCGCTCACTAGAAAAGCTGTTGCAGGATTGCCTTGGAGGTATCAAGATGTAACTGGAAAATTTCATGCTATCTATGGAAATGCAGATTGTCTGCTGTGGGACAATAGGTTACATTCCATTCTAATCCTGTTCCAAACTGAAACAAAACAATATAAATACATTTAAAGGGGATACTGTACAGGATTTGTAGAACAAACAAAACATAATTGTCACTGTATCCCTTGAGGTATTTTGGCACACAGACCTCAGAAAAGGTCTGGAAGAATCTGAGATCTGAAGGAAAAAAAGTGGAACAGTTTGTTCATATCACAACATGCCAAAGGAGAGCAAGGCTGACAAAACACAATTGTTTCCTAAATGCAGGAATCTGCACACCAGACCCTGCAGAAGAGCAGCCAGCCATCCTCACAGGATCAGCCAGCCATGGAGCTTTTGCCAACAAGGCTGCCAAATGCACCAGAAGGTGTGAGACACCTCTTGCTGGGTATTAAAAGAGCATCCTTCACCAGGACAGCTGAGGAACATTTTCTAAGGAATTAGCCTCACGGCAGTTGGCTTGGCTTAACGTGGAGCAGTTTATAAGAATTTTAGGGGGGTTTCATGGTTCTGTGTTACAGTGTGGCCTCGCCTTTCTCTTACATAATGTCTGCTAAAAACTGCATGTAGTTCCCAAGTTATGGTTATTGCATTTGACAGAATTTGCACGTCTGGAATGGGACTAATTGAAGGAGATGCTGTGGTGTCCTGGACATCAGAGCCATCCTGGCATAAGTTTCCAAAAACCTGCTCAGGAAATTGGACCCTAAACACAAAAATCTGCTGGTGGTATATAAAGAATCCCTGCAGCATTTACCTGCTCCTTGCTGCCTGTACAAGATTTATATTTTCTGTAAAGAGATATATCACACTGAGACACACACCAGTGAGGCTGTCCCACTATGCACCAACCTTTGCAGGGGACATGAAATTGCTCACTCAATTGCTCACTTAGTGAGCACAGCCAAACCCTATGGAAAAGGCACTTCAGGTAACCACCCAGATTCCACATTTCTCCCAGCAGGACAGAAGGAGGCTGCAGCACCCAAATAAAAGATCTCTGCTACTTTTGCTTTTTCCACAGGTAGACGAAATGCTGAGATGTTTCTCTGCAGCTTCCAAAATCGCCTCGCTTTGTAAGCCCTGATTTTGCTCTCAGAAGGGCATAGCTGGATTTGCCCCACAAAGGGCAAAGCTGGTAAAGTGCACTGGCATCACTCCTCCCTTTCCTTGGCTGAGTAGGCTGTACCAGTGGGATGAGACATGTCAGCTTCTCTATGCCAGGGTTTGGAATCCAGATTAAGCAACCTGAATTAAGTGATCACCCAAGGTGGCAGCAGCAGATCTGCTTTATAACTGGCTTTATAATTATTAGATAGACTTAGTAAAGCATTACTTATTTTCCCTTTTTCTTTTTGCTATTTGATTGATTTTTGCCTTATCCAGTGGAGGGTAAAAATCTCCAATGCTGTCTCAAAACACCATTATATAAAAGCATGCACTATTGATTTAATTCTGTTCCTGGTATTTCCTAATATACTGAGCCATCTTTTGCACCACCTGAAAGTCAGTGTTCTGTTTTTATGTTGTCCTTAATGTAGGGTGAATTTCACTGAGCTTTAAATGAGTAAAAAAAGCCTTTGTTAATATTTAATTGAAAAACTGATTCAACATTCCTGTGCATAAATCTCTTTTATTGTCACTGGTTATTTCAGTCTCAGCATGGTCCAGGACCAACCATTTGGCATTTCACAAAGGCAAGCTCTGTGCATGATTACAAATTTACTGACATTCTCAGAAAGATGAAAGTCTTAAACCACCTTTACCTGGTAGAGTGAAAACATCCCACAATTTAATTCTAACCAAAATTTTCTGAGGTTCTGCTATTTTTTTCCCAAATAGACCTTATTATCCTTTTAAATGACAACTCATTAAAACAAAATTGAATTGTACTGCTGCCCTACATCTTGTTATGCTTATTTACACCAGCAAGGATGAATTCTAGGTGCTTTCCTTGTTCATCCCTGAGTTATTCCCTGACCAGCCCCAGATTTACTGCAGCACAAGCCTTCAGTGACATTTCCTGCCCCCACATCAACCTTGTTTTGGCCTACTGTGACACACTGTTTTATACAGTGAGTCCCTGTGATGCTACCTATGGCAAACACCACACCCAGAACTGATAAACAAGTTTTCTGTTATGTTAGCTTAATGTACCTTCTTACAAATAGAGGAACCACACACAGTAATACCTCCCAGACAGAGCATCTGTTGTCTGCACGCCAAGGGCTCCACCATGGACACAGAGCAGGGGAAGAGCAGGGTCAGGCACGCGCAGCAGTGCAGGACAGAGGGTGCTGTGCCAGTGATGGGGAGTTGCTCTGCTGGAAGCTACTGAAGGCAGGTGTTCCCTGCCTGAAAAGATGGGAAATCATGCCAGAAAGGGAAGGGAGGGGAAAGTGCCAGTCTGCCTTACTCTTAGAGAGGAGGGATCTATTTACAAACTGCTGCAGACATTCATTTGGCACACAGAGTCAGCCAAAGACTCCCGCAGCATCCAATATCCATATAAGCTCCCCAACCCAGTGTGGGCAACAGTCATGAGAACATGACAGGAGCTGTGGCTCCCCACCCAGTCACTCACAAACAGCTCCAAACCTATCTAAGAGGTGCAAGGCCAGTGCAGGGACAACCAGCTGCTTTCTGCTTTGCTGCCATCCCATCGGGTGTGCAGGATGGACACCAAAATCCCTGTTTGCATCGTGCTCCCCCTCCCTTAACACATTCTGCAAGCCTCTGTGCAGACTCCTCCCCTTCAATACACACACATTGCTGTGCTCTCAGTTAATCAAGTGTCTAGGGATTTTCTGGGTGATGAGACAACACTGTTTGTAGGCTCCCCACCTCACCTGTTGACCACCCCTGGCCATGAGAACTGAAAATTGTGTGAGAAACCAGACTTCCCCACTGCTGGCACCAGCCTGTTGCATGGCTCTGAGCTGCAGACTGATGACACAGTGCTGGCTGAGTCATTTGAGATGTAAGCAGCTGCCTAAGAGATAAACACTACTCATAAATGTTTAGAAATACCAGCTTTGCCTTTGTTTCCAGTGTTGTAGTATTTCTGATTGTGCTTGAAAGTACATAACATAAAGAATTTATGAAGGAAGTGCTCACACAAGAAACTTTCCACTTTCCCAGAAATTCACTACAAACCTTGGGATCTATCTGATTGAAATGGCGATTACAAATTCTTATTTTAACTTGATCTCCTTACATTTCCAAATTTCAGAGTAAGAAAACCCTATTTCCTTTAAAAACCATGAGAGACACTCTCCGTTCAGACTGTAGTTTTCAGATCATTTTCAAGAGAATTCTGCCCTTTGAAGTGAGGGTGATGTACTTACCAATAGCCTCCTGCAGTACCCGAACCGCCGGCTCCCATCCTCCCCAGTCAGCATGAAAGAGAAGGTCTCACTAGGAGAAATCGAATCACCCAGAGCTTATATCAGAACTACAGCATGGCTACCAGGTAGATCACTTAGGAAAGGATACTCATCAAGTGAGAGATGCTACCCACTGCAAGGTCTTCATCATTAGGACATACTCTGTGGAAAAATTCTGTCAGCAGTATGGTTAAGGACAAGCCAGCTGCCTTATCAGAGGAGATGGGTGCTGAGTGTCAGTGACTGCAGAAGAAACATGAGAATCAGATTTTGAGGGCAGTATTCCAGTGCTCCTTTACCTTTAGTTCAATCTTGTCTTTGGACTGAGCTTTGTTCTTAAAGAGAGAACCTTAGATATTCTCTGAGAGTAGAGAAATCATTTTCTAATCCAGAAACAACACAGGTTTCCAAAATCCAACTCATTTTATGTCCCTGTCTAGGACAAATACCATTTGTAAATGAGCAGTAAAATAACAGTTTAAGGCTGTAATTACAGCACAGGTAAAGGGATGGGTCTGTGAATTTGTGCCTGGGCTGTGAAGCATTCCTGACTGCTTTGCAAGTTTTAAACGGCATTATCTAAAACACTTCCTCATGATGAAATGCCAGGGTTTGTATAATTACAGATGTCTCTGGGAAGACCTTATTGTGGCCTTTCAATACATAAAAGGGGCTTCTAAGAAAGATGGGAATAGACATTTTAATCGGGTCTGGAGCAATAGGACAAGGGATAATGGTTTTAAACTAAAACTGCGTAGATTCAGGCTAGATAAAAGGAAGAAAAGTTTTACAATGAGGGTGGTAGAACACTGGGACAAGTTGTGCAGAGGCGTGGTGAATGCCCTGTCCCTGGAAGCATTCAAGGTCAAGCTGGACAGGGCTCTGATCAACCTGATCGAGTTGTAGATGTCCCTGCTCATGGCAGAAAGGTTGGACTAGATAACCTTTAAAGGTCCCTTCCAACCCAAATCATTCCACGATTCCATCTCTTCTGCCTGTCCTGTTACTCTACACCTTTGGTTCAACCAGTTCCCACATATCAATGCAGGGGAAAAAAAATTATACTTTTTTTGAGGTCACTTTGAATGAAAAAGAAAATGCAAGCCTGGCTCCTTTTCCTTGCCCTTCTCCTGCAGTCATTCATCTCCAGTGGAAGGAAGAGAGGGCTCCTCTGCTCGGACAGAGCACAGCTCCAAGAAAGTTCTCAGACAGCAACATTTTGAGCCACATGAAGGGGTAACCTGCAATGTTAGACAAGCACTCTGAGGTGAATGACTAGGGCAGGGGGTGGGCAGGGCCCCATCCTTTTTAAGATTTATTTTAAATACTTCCATTTATTCTTTTGAGTTTCTTCAGAGGAACCCTCAAGCCTCTTCCCCTCAGCCACACAGGCCTGTGAGGCAGGCAGAATAGGGAAGAAAAAGAACACAGAACTTCAAAAGAAAGAAAAATTAAATACAGCTGCTTGATCACAAAGTGGCCAAGACTCAAACTGCTGCCTCCTTAATTGGGCATTGACGAGGCTGAGGCTGTTCCAGTGCACTCCAGCATCATTCCAGCACCACTCTATGGCACAGAGGAGCTCTGGAGCACTCACCTATTGTACTCAGAGACGGGGAGCCAGTCCTTGGCATCAGGGAAGCAGAACTGTGGGATAGCCTTGAGGCGCTCCTCCGCTTCCCGCATCTGCTTGGTTGGTCTCTCCAGCTGCCAGAAGAAAAGCGAGGTTTGGTCAGTCCCTAGAGTGTCCCTTCCCACCTCTGCTCACTGCAGGGTCACTGAGCAGCTCAGAGAGGCAGTCCTGTATTTGTGCTTGGCAGAGTGAGGCATGACTCCAGGACAGGCTTAGAGGTGATTGTACAAAAGAAATAATCACTGCTGGGGTTTTACATTTTTTCAATTGTCTGAAACTCCCTTGTTGTACGATGGCCACTTAAAACACAGCCCTAACTCAAATCCCTTTCTGCTACAAGAGCACAAGAGAAATGCTAGACATCAGCAAAAGTCTTTCCATTGACTTCAGCGAGTTTTGGAACAAATCCTAATATAGCCAAAATGAGTTAAAAGTGAAATATTTAGAAACGGAATTTAAACACAGTCTTTAAAGCATCCACCATCAGGCCAAATTCTCCAGCTCTGGAAAAGATAAATTTGAAATCAGGGAAAGCTTTCAGTTACCTTCTCTATGCCCTTTGCTTTGTAACAGATTGCTTTGGAACAATTCTGAAAACTCCATTTAAGAACTGGATTTCTATCCATTTTTCCATTTATTTACCTTACTGATCTTAGAATGAGCTGTACATAGGAATTTTTCTTTTACCTTGGGAAACTGGTAGGTCACTTCTGGGAGGTAAGTGTTTTTAGAGGGCTTCTTTTTCAGGGACACTACCACAAAATACTCAAATAACTCCCGCTCCTGCCACTCAATCAGCTCCAGTTCCAGGGTTCGATAACTTGGAGCCCTCTTCAGCATTGACTGGATGTGCACAAGGCGCTGGGTATGAGCTGGCATTTAAAAAGAAAAGGAAATAAAAAAAGAGACAGATCATTATCTGAGATTGTAATGTGTTTCTGTAAGCCACAGCCATTCACAAAGGACTTTCAATCTGCCACGGTATTATTCCAAGCATGTTCTCCTTTCAAAAGCAAACCTTCTAGCTAGCAAACCTTCTGCAGTCTCCCTCACTGATTGCACCCATAAATCAAAACTCTCTCCAAGTACTGAAGTTATGCAACACTCAGTCACTGAAATAATTTGCAGTTCATAACTGCTACCCTGCCAAAGGTCTGGCTTTTCTTCACACATAAGACTGGGTTATAAGCCCTTATGTGGTTGTGCAAATGCATTGGGGCCTCGAGGGTGACACATGTGAGGCCTGGTTTACCCCAGTGAAAAACAGTTCTGTGCCCTGTCCCTACACAGCACAGAACTGTTTTGTTTTTGTTACAAACCATGTAAGGCAAGCCATGGAATAATCCCCAGGGAAGGGGGACAGGGAGGAAAGGAAAGATCTGCCAATTGCCTCCCGTGGGTTGCTTTATTAGTGCTAATTCAATTGTGGGATAATCTTCGATTCATGGTCACTCATGAAGGCAAAGATGTGCCTTGTTCCAATGACTTGCTGCTTGATACCTAAGGAGGACTGGTCATTAACATCACTACCAGTTCTGGTACACCAAAAAAACCCAAAACTAGCTCAGCAGAAGCAGCTCTCCGCATGCTCTTCCCCAGCTCTTCACAAAAGGATCTCTGGGCAATGGCAAAGGAACTGTTAGCAGCATACCTCAAACCCTTTAGGCTCTACTCACTGCCACTGCCCACAGCTTCCAAAGGCTGACTGGCCCTTGTGACAGGGAAATAAGATGTCATAAGCACTAAGGGAAGGTCCTTGATGACTAGCCCTTGTACATCTGGTTCAACAGAAAAACTAAAAATTATTTTGATAAAACACTTGGGTCTTGATGTGACTGCACAACTAAGGAAGCTAAATCCCAACAAACAACCTGCCTGCTCCTGCCTTGAGGCGGCCCCACACTGCAGGCCACTGCTTCACATTTGCTAGAGGTAAAACCAAAGAGCCCACACCACCAGATGGGCACCCAGTGAGTCCTGTCATGCTACACATGACAAGGGGGTCTTTAGCTCAAGATGCCTTGAAAGCATCAATGTAAACACAAAGTCACTCAGGAGAAGTTGGTTAGAGAGACATCAGAATGAAGATCCTCTGTTCCACAACAACGGGGGAAAAGCCTCCCAGTTTCCAGGAAGATCAGAATATCCTCCCAGTAACAAGAGGCCCTATCTATCTTCTTTCATGGCCTACGAGAACAAGCAACCCCGCTATTTTCTGACACAAAGAGAAACAGAACTGCAAGTGCTTTTGGGTTGGTACAGGTAGACAAAGGAGCAAGGATTCATTTTCCACACATCACTGCACAGTGTTGCATACAGCCTGTTTTGGATGGTCTTACCGCCACCTATCTGGCACAAATCTGTTTCCCTAAGACAATGTTTTCCAGAAAGTTTTGCTGCATGTACGGTAAGCAGGTGTCATCTACAGTAGATAGATGTGGATGATTGCCCCATATCTTACAACAGCTCCACACCCTTGTCTTTCTTACCCCTCACCTACTAACAACATGATGGGCTTTTAGAAATGAAATCTGTTGCTGCTCTCTTCAACTTTTCTATAGGCCTCTTTCTGTATCCGGACTTAGGAAAAGGAGAGACTAATTTACTGGCCTGGCTTAGGCAGAGTTTGTGCAGGTGCTGATAAAGGAATTTCCACAATTTGGAGACTGCAGACTTATGAGTCTAGAACAACAATGCTGGATCAGACCCAGATCCTTGCCTTTAACAGCAGCGAGCAGTAAACACTGAAAGCAGCATATTAATAAGAAAGGAGCATCTTTATCCAATCCCATCCCTCTAAGCCTGCACCCAGTAGTCAGTCTGGAATAGACCAGCATCTCTGAAGTGGTTGACAAAGCCAATCTATCAAAGGTCCTGTTCTTCATTAAATGATACAGTTGCCAAATCCTTGTTAGATCTTCACAGCTCATTTTGTCCTTGCTTTCCACATTCATGCTCCTGTGTTGGAACTTTGGGAGCTCTGCAGTAATGGAGTTAGGAAACTAAAGAACACAGACCATGGGCAGGAACAATGTGCAGTAGCAGGAGAACATACACTGATAAGGTCTGTGACAGAGTCCAACTAGAAGTCATTGAAGGCTGATCCCTTACCTTTAAACCTGTCATCTGAGTCACTCTCACTCTCGCTGTTCTCATCTGCAGAGGACAGAGGCACCAGTTAATACAAAACCAGAGCAAACAAACTCAGTTCACTGTGCTGCAACTGGGAAAAATCCTATCTCACATCTCTGAGCCTTGTGATACACACATGCACTTCTCCTCAGTCTTAAAATATCATGAAATAAACTGTTTGAATGACTCCTTAGATTGTGTTTTCCTTGGATTCAGTTTCAATACTGCTTGAGAGTAAGAACTTCATTTTGATGAAAGAGCAAAATTCATTCTCCATTACAGCAACTGTTTGCACTGAATCCCCATCTATGCTGAGCTGCAATTGGAAACGGGTCTTAACCCTTTCACCTCTTGTTTCCAGGTTTTGATTTTTTTTTTTTTTTAAAGTTATGCAGTACTTGAGAAGCCACAGTAAGCCTTATGAGCTTTGTCTGCCTGGGCAACATTCCCAATCACCAGAACTCACCAAACTGAGTTAGAGTTAACAGGCGAAAGTAACCTTATGGCAAGATGCGTTACTAAGGGGTTCTTGTATTAAAGCCCTATTGTACCCTTAATACAAAGAGGGCCTGAATTTCCTTTTTGGCTCCTATTTTTCCAGAAGTAGTCTGAAGAACAGGGTGAGTTACACACTGTGAGTGCCAGAAAAAGGCATGCAAGAACTCCAGGGTCAAAACTGTGAATTTTGGTCAAAACTTACAGTAAATGTGGACTGAAGAAGAAGCTGGGTAAGTCGAGCTCACCATGGGATTAATAGGATACACAATACTGAGAATCTCATTTATTTTTATCTCATCCCCATTTTCTCCTCTTGCTGAGAGAAAATTATTATTGTTCACAAAAAAACTTCTAAACTAAGTGGAGTCCAGGGTAGATGTGGAGGAAAGAAGGAAATTGATTAATCCTGTAGCATACAAATAGATTCACTGAACCATGGCACTTGCACCTTACCTCGTAGGGACACTGTCTCAATATTGGATATGGAAAGTTTCTTCAGTCGCTTTTTCCCTCTTTTTGCACTGTAAATGGAATTGATTCTTTGGACGAGCTGCAAAATAAGAAAATGAGGAATCAGTAAGACTAAACATTTTTCTGCCAGGAGACTTTTAATTAATATATTCAAACAAAACATGGATGATAGACCAGCTAATGCAGATAATAACTGTGTGCCCCAAAAATATCTGAGATGATGGGAAATATTAATGAGATTACTTGGGTTTATTATCTTCAGCAAGAGGCTGGGATTACTAAGAATTCAACATTAAACAGAATATTATAACTTTGGGAGAGTCACAAATATGTGGCAATTAATCTTCATGGTGTTTTATAGGTCAGGAATAGTATATTTCATTCCATAGCAGATTTCTTCATAGAACTATAATACAATTTGCAAAAGCTGTTTCACCTCAGCTTCCAGAGAGAAATAAACTGAGTGAAAGGATGCAATTTGCTATAGACACGGCAGAAGGGCAGTAACAGAGCACAGACTGAAACAAAACCTTTCTAGGTTTTCCCTCTAAAAACTAACACTATCTCAATTTTAAAAATTACATTCTCCAGGAATATGTGACCCTGAAAGGTAAAGTAGTAAGAAAATAGAAACTATCACAAGATTTGCAATAAAATTGTGAACACTCATATGCTGAAATCATAATTTTACATAAGGAGAGTATCTGTCCCTTCAATTTAAAAAAAATGGGTACAAAATTAACAGCCAAACTTTCCAAGTTTTACTTAAAATCTGCTAGTAAGTTACTCTGTAGGTAGCCCTATGATTTCCTCCAGAGATATGTGCCCATTGGTGAAGTACAACAATATATTCCAATAAAGTAAAAATACAGTAAATATTGAGGATGTAGGATTAATTTCCTCCTTAAACAGAATTTGCAACAAATTCACAGAAACATAAAAATCTCCCTCTACTCACAGTATTTATATCCATGTACTTGAAAATATGCTCACTAATAAGAACAGGAAAGAGTTGAATATACAGTAAAAATCAACTGTTCACAAGCCAAAGTGAAGCATATTGGCAGTTCTCCCCCTCTCTTTTTCTATTGTATTGTTGGTTTTTTGGTTGTTGTCTTGTGGCTTGGGGTTTTTTTCACATTCCAGTTTGAATCAAAAAACTCCTTGAAAAATGAAAAACTAAGTTTTACTTCAAATCCATCATGACAGCATGGTTATCAGGATGGGGTCAGTTGGGAGTAAATGAAGGGAAACCTATTAGGCCAATTAGTTATTTTCCTGGAAACAAATGATGGGGAAATAAACCACTTCAGATGTTGCTGCATGTTATAAATAATAATTACTTGGCCATCACCCATTCAAAATCTTAAAGCACTGCTCTGGTCCACAGCAAAGAAAGAAGAGTGTTTAAAGAAGAGTGTGGAAAACAGAACTGCCTTAAAATCTATTATGTGCGAAGATGGCCATTAGATGCTTGCTCCTCTTGGAGAACTTGGAAGTTACCACTTCTAGGGATGGTATTTTGATCTAAATGTTCCTTTAGGGTACAAAAAGAGCTTTCAGTGATGGCTAAAGGCTGGCTAGAAATTCACAAGCTCTCACAGACAGGTGTCCTCTCCTGAGCACAAGCCTGATGCCACGCCAGTACCTTTGGGATCCTCCTGGCGCGCCGTGTGGACAGCAGCTCGCTGGCGGTGCTCAGGCTGTCCTCGGTGAGGCCAGAGGGGGACGAGGGGATGCCCAGCTGAGCCAGCAGCAGCATGTCATCGTGGCTGTGCCGCTTGGGCAGCCGCGGCAGGCGGTGGCTCTTCCTCTCTGACCAGTTCCCAACACGCAGGGAGTGGCTGCTGGCCTTCGAGGGCAGCTGCAGGGACAAGAACAGCTTGAGCTCTTCCCCTCTTGGCAACACCTGGGGCAGAGGCAGCTCTTGTGACAGAGTGGTGGCTGCACAGGGAAGCCATGCCAGGTGAGCCACCACTCCACAGGATGTGTGTCAAGAGAGGGTCTGAGGGCACGGTGAAGGGACAGGGATCAACCTCAGAGACTTTGAAGCTCAAAGAAAACAACACCATTTCTAAGCTGCTACATCTCCATGCACCCACATCCTGTCTATTCTGTGAGCCCTACAATCTAACTTGAAGGCTTGGCTGACAGCAGAGCACTGACCCAACAGGCCTGGTCCATTCCTCTGACTTGCAGGAGTGAAAAGAAGGAGTAATTACACAATTCATTGTAATATTAATTCAGTGCAAAAGTAATAACTAAAATAGCAAATTCATACTATTTTATCCAAGGAAAAATAAAGTAGAAAAATCAAGCTTGTTCTACTTTCATGGTGTTAAGAAGTTTTAATACCTGACAATGAGCAGAGGTGCAGTTATAACTCTCCCTGCATTCCCAAAGAATTCCCTTTGAAATACAGAACTTTTATCACTATAGGGCAAAGGGAAAATCTCACTGAAGGATTAAGCACCAGGAAACACCTGTCTTTAAAAAACTGGGAGTCTTTTGGAGCAGTCCTCGGAGCAGCTCTGCCTAGCTCCAGGTCTCTGCCTCCTCCTCCCAAACACAAACACTGTAAACAAGCTTCACCAGCATGTCCAGGAAAAAGAACTATTATGTCAAGCATCTGTCATTCAGCATTTACTAATATTCTATCAGCTCTGTTACAAGCTATAAACCTGCAGCAATAAATGTCCCATTTATTGGCTGACTGATTGCAGTGCCATCCTACCTGGGATTAAGCACAGGTGTTTCTGTGGAGAGGGGTTGCACCACAAATACAATGTCATCATAAAACATTCCTTTCATACTTGATGACTTCAAAAACCGAAAATAATCAACGGGAAAAGAAAAGACACGGGGATTCAAAATGACCACACCAACAGTATTTCTGAGGTCTCTGCATACCACAGGTTAGCACACCAGGAAAACTGGTGGCAGTCTATACTTTATTGAAAGGAATTCTTTTTGGAGATGATTCTTGGAAGCCTGCTGACCTTCTGATCTCTTCCATCTTATTTATCATCATTCATGGCTGAAAAGTCATGTTGCTAACCCAGCTGTGTTGATATGATGGAAAAATTGGGTGATAAATCATTGCCAAAGCTACCATTCTTCAGGAAATTCAGACTTTTGTATTTCTGGTCATTGGAGAATTACCCACGCCCAAAGCTGACCAGCTCTTAGTGTCTCTTCATTTTAAATATCAGCACAATGACAATGCAATTGTGGCAGGACTGACTCTAGTCAGGGCACTCTCAGCAGCATTTCAAAAAGAAGCTACCAGAATAAAGACAGCCCTGTTGCAAAGGGTACCAGAGAGTTCTTATTTACTGAACAACTTTACAGAAGCCACTGAAATCTTTGGTAACCCTCTGTTAAACAGAGAACACTGGCCAGTATCTTCCTATGAATCTGTATGGTTGCCAGCCTAATGATACACCCTCAGGGATCCTCTGGATGCCACATAATTCCTGTTAACACGCACACACAGCCAGAAATAGTTGTTATGCACCTTGTCCCACTATGAGGGACATCTCCCTAATATCCTCATGACTGCAGTGCCTGTTCCCCATTACTCTGCCTGATTACTACTTTCCACTTGTTCCTTTTCCAGCAGCTTTGCTGAAGTCACTCCTGGTTTACAGGGGATGTGCTAGGAGCACACTAACAATCCTGGTGATGCTTTTGTCTCTTGGATTGTGACGTTTGCATACACACAAAGCAAGTGAAAGAAAATGCATTCAGTTTTCTTTCTAGGTCTCTTTACAAGGCAAAAATGTAAATTGTTGTGACCTTTTGTTCAACTGCAAATTTTCTGTTAATTCAGTGCACCATGAAGTTCCTTTAAAGGGTGCTTTGAATCTCAAAATTAAGTATGTGATGAGATTTATATTTTTCCTTATGAACATAGTGATCCCATAAAAAACAAAGCAACCTGGTATTTCATGGTGTTCATAAAAAAACAGGCTTGCTTTGGAAAATCCACCACAAAAGGGAAAGTCTGCAGAGTTCCTCATCTTTCTTTTTATGCTATAAACACAATTTATACAGACTTGTTCACTGCAGACACTCAGGCTTTTCTGTCTATTTTATTATTCATGTATTTATTCAGGGCCTTTAGCTGGCATTCTCTGTTTTACAATAAACATGCCACACTACGAACTTCCCAGGAGCAGTGTCACACCAGGCCCTTGTGTAACAACACAGGGACAAAACCAGTAGCTGACTTCTCCCCCCCCCGTTCCTGCCCGGCAGCACAGGCCATTCCCTAAGAGGTGCAACCACACAAGGAGTTAATTTAGGTGCAGATTCAACTCAAAAACAAGCAGTGGAAGGATTTTGCTGGGCACTGCGAGGCCAGGGGCAGCACAAAGCACTCGGGGACGCGGCTGCCAGGAGCGCTCGCAGCACGGCCCGAGGGCTCAGCCCGCAGTGCGTGCGCGCAGCCGCCTGCACGCCGCTCTTCTCCCGTGCCACGCTGTAGAACCAGGCAGCCTTAAACACGCTCCAGCGCAGCCAGCGCGCTGCCTTTACCTGCGGAGGTGCTGGGTATTTCCTGTTCTGCGGCGTCCACATCCTGTGCAGGGAATCTAGGGAATTCTCGGATAGGAGCTGGGATTTTCGCCCCGCGTGACGGCCTTTCAGCTCCACATCCTCGTACGGGTTTTCCTTGGGTGACTCGCCTGCACGTTTGGGTTTGGGTTTTTGGTTTTTTTTTTAAGGAAAGAAAAACAGACAGGAATGTAAAATTAGAAAAAAAAAAAAAAATAAAAATCGTGTGAACCAAGTGAAAGGCTTTTAGAAAAGCTCCTCAGCTTTCAGCATGACTCATCCCTCCAGCTGCAGCTGGAAGTATTTGGAGGATAACTTGGCTATGAGGTCGACAAGTTTCTTTGGATTTTTTACTGTCCTTTTTTTTAAAAAAAACGAAAATGTGAAGATTTCACAAGACGTGCTTCTGAGCATCTGCAGCTGTGGAAAATTTATTGATATATAAAAGCTAAGGCACTTAACTTCTTGAAAGTGTATCAGTAGATTTTATAAATCTGTAACAGCCACTCACGGGGTGAAATGAAGACCAATAAATAACTGTGCTCAACATGCCACCCTTACACACAATAAGACAATTCCTATTTGATGCTACCTTCGTTTTTCTCTTCTCCTGAGAGGTTGCAAAGAAAGAATCGCTCAAAAGAAACACTCCAGCTCAGCAGTGCCAAGAGACAAGACTGAAAATGCAAAAGGAGAATTTCTGTCCCAACCATACTGCATCCTTAAAGTGTTCTTTAAAATATATCCTGTCTTCAAATTAGGCAGCTATTCATTTCAAGTTATGTGAAATTCCTGTCTCCCAGAAGGAAACTCATCCTGCTACTAATATATAGAGGCTTAACCAATTAATCACTAAATATTACTTAAATGAAAAAAATACATTAAAAAGCAGACCCCAGTCTTTGAATTTTTACCATTTGAAAACCAGAACCAAAATTTATAGTCCATATTTAACTGAGATCCATTGATATCCACCATCTTCTCAAAACTCCTGAACTTAGCAGACCGCTCACCAAACAAAGTAGCATGAAGATGAATGAGTGCCATCAATAAAACTAACATTTTGTATGCATTTTTTCAGACAGCTGATAATCAGCAACTGATTTAGAACTTCAGGCTTTTCAAACACAGTCATTTCAGTTTTCCAACTATCTGGAACAGAAAATAATCTCAAAAAAATAGGGATCTACTCAAATTCAAGACTTGAATTTACAGAAAGATGCAGGAAGTTAAAAGCTTTTAAACCAACTTGTGCTTAGTTTTGTACCTAAAGATGACTTTAAAACCCATGGGTTTAGTACTATATATATATGCAATACAAGCTATTTAATATAATTAATTCAATTGAGAACTGAAGACAGAAAGCTGCAGCATGGTTCATTATTCCCACTGTTACAGAAAATGTTCACAGTGTTTAAGGAGGTGACAGCTGGGGCATAGGTGTTTTCAGTGAGAGCAAAGCCTGGGTTAACACAGTCTGTGTGACTACCAGCTCTGTTGTTCTGGGCAGACTAAATTTCCTTATTGTACAAAAGAAAACAAAAGCAGTTTATGCTTTCTACTTTATGGTTGAGCCTGGAAGCGTGAGACTGCTTGTTTCATCAATTACAGCCACAAGAACTTTTGCTGAGCAAGTTCACATGTTCACGATACAAATAAAAATACAGTTTTGCTTCGGTAGTGCATCATAGAAGGATTTCTAGTCAAACACAAGCCCAAGAGTGAATGTTTTAGCTTTGTTCTAATTAGAAGCCTGAATCACTGCTGCTCTTGAAGAATGTTTGACTTGGCAATCATAGCTTATTATTTCATCCAGAGGGAATCTGATTCTAGAGGCTGCACTATCATTGTGGCCAGTCCTCATGCCACATGGAAAGAACACCTTCGGGTGCATGGGGTACATGATAAAAGCCCTTTTGATTAATGCAATGAACAGGATAAATCTTAAGCAACATATATTCCTAAAAAAATTTAATGCTGTGGAGGACCATAGAAGTGGTTGATTCTTCCTGCGGGAAGAAAAAATAGATATTGCATCCTGATTCTGTTACTTGTAGACTCTACAGCTCTTGAAATGATAATCATAGCAATGATAAAGAGTAAAATTTGCAAAATGCTGTTACTTACAGCTGATTGGGCTCTAGTAGCATAATAAAATTTCTTGTAAGCCCAAGTCAAATATAGGTCAAGCAAGCATTTTGGAATGGATTAATAGATTTCAAAATACCCAGCTACATGAGACAGGGCTCAAACATGCGCTTCCTTTTGATAACAAAGGTTACTATATTAGTCTACAGAGTATCCAAACTCCCGAGAACAAACAAGCCCATCAGTGAAAAAACCCTTTTTACAATGTAAAGCATTTATAAATGTTAGGGGGATTCGTTTTCTAAAACACAATGTAAAACAGAATTGCTTGAACCCAGTTAAACTCAACATAAATAATGTTGACCCGACATATTAAGTATAGAAACGGGCCCAGAGAAATCTTGGATGAGAGAAGAGGGAGGAGCAAGAAACCATGAGCAGAAGATGTTTTTCCGAGTCAGAGTCTCTACCAAAAGAGAACTTGGGCCAAATTTCTCTTCAGTGTAATGTGAAGGTCAGAAGAGACACCACAGGGATTTTAACCCTTTCCCCTAGAGCTGTGAGAGCTTCTGCAGATGACTGGTTTGCTGTTCAAGAACTCTTGTGCCTATTCTTTCTCTCATTTGCTTAAAAACCAAATTATTTCAGGGTTTGGTTGGGCTTTTTTTCACTTTGAAATAATGCCCTGAGATCAAATACACCTCACCACTTTTTTTTTTTAAGACCCTTCTTCTACACCAAATCTCTGATAATGAAATAGTCTGATCCACCAGAAACCACCTGGTTTTGCTGACATGAGTTTTGAATGAAGTATTTAGTTCAAGCTGAGAACTAGAAGAGACAGACAAATAAACTATCTTCTCAGCAATTTTCAATCACTATTTCTTAGTATTTGCTGTCCCCAGTAGACACACAAAAGACCAGATATGCAAAAAAAGGCAGGCCAGACTAGTTTCTGTATAAGTGACAAGGAATCAGAGGTGTCAAGTAAACTAAAAATGCTGAAAATACCCTGAACTGCCTTAAAGCAGCATTTAACTGCATCTGACAGCACAGTGACTCCCTTCCATGGGAGAAACATCTGGGAAGCGATGGTCACCAGCAGGTGCACATCCCACATAGGAGCGAGGTCTTGGGGGAGACCTGTGGTGTTGGCTGCTACTGCTGTGCTGAAGCACAAAAAGGAGAAAAGTTTCCATATCACTGGCTGGCTCAGAGGTTTACAGCTTTCTCCTCAGCACCACCACTTCTCCAGTCCCAAGTCTCAGGCAAGGAATGTTTGCAAGCTGCAGTGCTTGGATTTGCTGCAAAAGGAAAATATATTTCCAGTGAAAGAGCAAGGAAACATCCTTGTCCCTGCCATATGAATGTCTCTATTGGAAGCCAAAAGGAGAAACATTATGCAGTATTGAGGCCAGGCTCGTCTTAATGAGGCTGATCCAACAGCCACACAAGACAACAGCAGATTATCACTAACTTCAAAGGAAGCTGAATCATACCCCCAGAACGCATATGATCACAAACAGTAAGTCTTTGGCAAATACTGTCTCTAATCACCATCCCTACTCCCAGATCAGCTCCCTCTATATGCATTTTTTCCAAGTTCCCCATTTTCTCAAATTCTACGTACCAAAATGCTGAGTTAACACAGGGCATTTATCTACACGACATTTATCTTCAGAAGATCTCACAGACAATTTAATGAATGGTCCATCAGGGCAAGAAAAGAAAAACAACAACAAAAAAAAAGATAAAATAACCACGGATGTTTAGAAAAGTCCTGAGCAATGCAGTGCCTTGAGCTTAAGCATTGATGAGTTTCCTCCAGGGGCTGCAGTTCCTCACTCTATGATGCAGTGCGAGTCAGCCCCACTGAGTCCTGAGGCAGCACACAATGTTCCTCTGCTCAGCCTCTCACACGTGGCAAATGGGAAGCAGAGGCAGACTCAGCAAGCCTGTCTCATGCTGAGAAAGGAGTGAAAAGTAAGGCTGAGAGGAAAAAAAACAAAGCAGGCAGACACTTCTCTATAAATGGCAGAAAGCAGGGAAATGTATGATTTCTTTCTAGATGGGAGAAGCAATTATCAGAGGAATTAAGTGATTCACAGAGTGCTGATTATAACTCCAGCCTTTTGCACCATGAGGAAGAGAGACGAATGGAACAGGGGGTATAGAGTAAAGGAAAGGGCTCCTAAACTTGTGTTAAGTTGGGTGCCTAAATTGGGAACCAACATTCACAGAGGAGATGCTGAATTCACAGGGTGATGCCCAAACTAAGAGCTTGCTGCCTTTCCTCCTGGCTGCTTAGAAAGCCCAGGGGCCCAAGTTGCATGGCCAGGACAGTTATCACCTCACAAATGAGGTGCACATGCACTGCTCATTCATTTCAGTCATAAAATTATACCAATGCAGATCCACACCACCAGTGCTGGAGAAAAACTGTGCCACTGGGATGTTAATAAGCATGTTCAGATCAAATGGATGAAAACCAGTATATCTCCACACTCCCATAAAGTATTCAAGCTTAGGTCTTTGGTACATAGATGAGCTTTTTCAATGTCTGAAATGCTGCAACTGTGCATCTCAGCTGGGGAATTTACCCCAGGAATCTGCAGAAAGAGGAACTATTTCAATCTCAAATTACAGCTAACACACATTTACAGCTGCTTTGTAAAGCTCTTGCTGAACAGCACTAAGTTATAGACCATTACTTGCTTATAGTCCTATCACCCAGTACCATGAGCTCAGAAAAGCAGTAGAGCATCTACAACAAGCAGAGTGGCAAGTTTAAAATGCAATCAGCCTTTTGGGCCCTGGTCCATGGAGTTTGTAGGCAACAACCTGTGCTTTCTGAACTCCTCCAGCCCTTGCACTCTGCAGGGACTGCTGAGAGTGCAATCATAATGAAGCATAAGGGAAAAGAATTAGCATGGCTGATAAATGAATAAGAAATTTCACCCCCAAAAATCACCTGTTTACCGCTCAGTCCAAAATTGTGTGCATGAAAATGTCTGATAAGCAACTGTTAGCACATTACTGCAGCAGCTTGCCTAAACTGCCTGCACTTCACGGGTGTCACCCTGCTGACTTCAACAGAGTCTCTGAATTTAAGAGATTTGGGAGAGCCGCCTCAGGGTCTTTTTTTATGTTTTACTAACCTTCAGCATTGACTAGAAAGCCAGGCAGTAAAGCTGACAGAGACTGTCTCAAGAAGCTGTAGTGGATGGTACAGTGATGAGACAGACTCCACAGAGAAAAACAGATCTAAATAGGGCATGAGATGATTATTAAAAGTAACTGGAATCCATGTATCCAAATATATGAACAAAGCAGCAGGCTAATTGTCCATAGGATCAGCTGAAGTATTTGGCCTTTCTTTGACAGGCCCATATGAACACTGATTTAATGTGCTCTGGCTGCCATTACCCTACAGTGTCTATTATTAAATTTGCCACTATTACGCTTTCCAAAATCTCACATTCCTTTTAGGCACAGGCAGACTGTGGGTGCAGAATAAGACAGGAATATATTATTCTGTGATCACTGCCTGCACCATCATTTTGCATCAATTCTAGCTCCAGAGACCTGCTGGTGTCTGACTGAAAACCCAAAATGTCTTCAGAGAAGCAGCTATCAAAGCACTGCTGGCAGAGTTGCAATCTCTCCAGGTTTGCTTCAGCTTCACAGCAGCCCAGTAATTCCAGTTTCTCCCTGATTTGTCATGGGATGATCCTATGACAGACTAAAACATTCTACAAAAGCATGACAGGCAATAATGTGGCATGTGAGGATGGGATTTTACTCAAAAGATTGGCTTGCTCTCTTGCTAACCTTTTCCCACATTTACTGGAAGAACTTTGCAAATGTTCTAATTTGAAAGCAATGTCAAGCTGGAACATTTTCCAGCTTGACCTCAGTCATCATTGCTGCAGCTCTGATCACACACAGCGAACGGTTCAGTAGAACAGCTAAATCATCCCATTTTGTTACGTGACATGCACTGTGTCAAATTTACAAAAGAAATCAAACCAACTAATTGGTTTAGGAGAGATGAGTTGCCTTACCAGCAGGGATAAAGGGACTGACTTGTCCTGTTTTAATGCAGAGGTAAACAAGAAGCTGATTATCCCAAACTGAAGCAATACTCAAACTGACAGAGAAAAACAGCCAACCAATTGTGCATGACTCTACTGTTTCACTTATCAGTCACTTTTGGTGTCAGCTGTAACAAGATTCAATTATATTACATCCCCCTACAGGAAGCAGTGATTAAGTTGTCCTCTTAAGGTGCAAAAAATATCTGTCAATAGAAGTGTCCAGCTACTGAAAGGGCTCAAAACCTTCTACACATGACACTGAACAGGGCCAGAGAGCAGAAGGGTGCATAAGAACCCCTCCTCAAGAGGGCCAGCTGCCCCTGGGACAGTGAATTGCAGGACACCTCCAATGGGAACCCACCAGCAAGGTCCCATTTAGAAATTCATCCTGGTTTTAGAGATGCCACTGCAATGTTTTTGAGGCATTGCCTTACTGTCTAGACTGCTTCAGCTCCAGCTGCCAAAGCAGATATGAAGTCATGCAACCTTCAATGAAACATTCTCACTCTAGGAGGCAACACACGGAGCCCAGTTGAGCCCAGTTGAGCAATGCACTGCCTGCACATCTGTCTTGTCCTCTCGGAGGAAATCTCCACCTGTTCTGCTGTGTACAGCACTCTGGGGAGTTGGAGTAAGAAGGCTTGTCTTGTTTTAATTTCTAAATGTACTGCTATTTCTTTCACCTAGTTTTACTAGATTTTCTCAAGTCAAACTTAATACTATGCCCTTGATCTTCACTTCACTTTATTTATTCAACTTTTTTTGATGATGATAACAAGTGCTTTGTCCTAGATGTCAGGTCAACAATGCTTCAGAGACACAAGACCTTAAATAACAATTTTCCAATATCTCAGCTGCACTTAGGGGAGCAGACTGGAAAACTGGAAGAGTATGGTCCATATGACAGGAAATACTGTTGTGCACAAACGCAGCAGAAACAACAATCTCAGCCATCTCTTAATACTATGATAGTTTCTTGAATGCACACAAAGCCAAGCGTGGTTTCCCCAACCGGATTCAGAAAGCCACATCAATTTTGGTCTGATTAAAGGCTCATTCAAAACCACAAGAAACAAAATTATGTTAAGTTTACTATGACTGCCACATTTCTGTGAGTGCTAGTACAGAAGATGAATGAAGTCCATATGGTTCCTTGCAGATGGAATACAAGCTCTGATTTATATTAGGAATGTGCACCCCTTTATACAATGGCTGCTTGATTAATACAGAATGGATCATTATGTTCCAATCCAATACCTGTCCTGAACCTACCATGCAGGTATTTCATCTATTAAAATCTACAGAAATATTACAAAATTGAACAAAGGGTCTGGTTCATGATGTCACTGGATTTCAAAGCTCAATCCTTTTTGATTTCAATATACTTTTTTATTTAAAAATGTCAGCTCTCAAAATAAGATAAACTACACACAGCAGTTCATTGCTGCCCTGGTCATTAAAGAAGAAGCAGTGCAAGGGCACCAGGAGGAGGACAAAGCTTTAATGTGCATATGCCCCAAATGAAGAGGCCAAGTGGTAACCAAAAAACCAATGGCTCCAGGCCTAGCACTTGCATGCTTAGAAGCTGTTTAGCATGGAAAAGGCTGGGGGACAACCTGCTGCCTGCCCCTGCCCAGACAGGCAAACGGAAAAGGCAGCACAAGGCACATCCTGAGGTGAAAGGATGAAGGACAACAGCCACAATAGCAACAAGGAGAATTCAGACTGGATGGAAAGAAAGATTTGTTCACAGTGACATCAAGAAAACATTCTTCACAATGGAGGCTAAGCAATGGAGAAGGCTGCACAGGGAGGCAGTGAAGCCATCCTCCCGTGGTATTTTGAAAACTCAACCAGATGAAGCCCTAAGCAACCTCATCTAAAGTTGAAATTAGCCCTGCTTTGAGCAGAAGCTGGACCAGCTGACTCCACAGTCCCTTCCAACCCAGATTTTTTATGTTTCTGTCTCACACTAGACTGCTTAGAGCACTGCTCAAGATTCACAGCTTTTTTTTCTTGTATTTTAACACTTCTTTGCATTACAAATATTAATTCTAAGGGATGAGGGGACATGACACAATGAAGTTTATTACTACAGCAACAATGTTTTAACTGCCTACGAGTTTTAGGGAGGCAAGGAGATTCAACAAGGTACAGGAAAAAAAGACCCACCAGCACCTCTAGGGGAACCTTTTGCAAAGAAAACTCTAAGCACAGTGACAGAGCCCTTTATAGCTTTGAAGCAGATGTAGATCTATAAAATAAACTCACTCTTGCAGACACCTGGTTTGCATGAGCACAAAAGTGCTACTTGGAGACTGGGGTCTAGCACCACTGGTATAAATTATGCAGATGTGATACACAAAGCTACAACAGTTTCTTTAAAGCTGGAGATCAAACCACTTTTGCTTGTCTTTAATCATGCCTGACAGTTTATAAGAATTATACTGATTTGGTATTCCCCTGCACTGCCATATTGAACGAAGTGCTTGGAAAGAGGTTGTTAAAAAGCAGTACAAAACAATGAAGTTCTGTGTTTGTCCACAGATTTGAAATTTTGCATTCTCTTCCCACTGCCCTGCCAAAATGCCCAAATTATAGTCTTGAAGGAGCTGGTTTATAGTACTCATGAGTTGGAAAAGCCCATTATGATTTTGTTTTACTGAACCCAAGATTTCTTCTCATTTGAAGAAAGCTTCTTACCAGTCCTGCACATTTTATTTTGACATTTAATAAACCAGACAAGGAAAAGTATCATTACCACCTAAAATCTGGTGCCACATTGACAAGTCCTAAGCAAAGATGAGCACTGTAACTAACACACAATACATTTTCAAGTGTGAATAGCACGGTGGTCTGTCATAGAAAGGGACTATGATCATATAAGGATGCTCTAAACAGAAAAAGATTTTTCAGTATCTACAAAAGTTTTCATTTTAACTAACAGACACTGAGCAGGACCTGAAAGCTTCTGTTCTAAAAGCATTTTTTTTAAGGGCGTAGAGGAAGTAAAGAGTAAATTCCTGCTTTCACTGAGGCTGACAAGCCAGAGACAGAATTTGTGTCTGACAAAGAGCCCCAGGCTCCAATTTGGGGTCCCTGTTCTTTGCTATGTCAACTGATATGACCAAGAATAGTCTTTTTCTATTGTCTTTTTTTGCCTCTCAAACATTTGTAAGCACTATTAGAGTGCCTGTTTACCAGATTAAACAGGCCCAGCTTGTCAGTGTCTCTTCAGAGGATGTGTGCTGTAGGGTCCCAGACTGTCTTGGTAGCCCTCCAGCTTTCAGTATATAAAGATTCATTGTCTAAAGTAAAATGAAGTCCCCTTTTTATCTGTTGTAATAATATAACACTGAAAGAGTTAAAAACAATCCAGATATTCATCACTTGTGCAGAAAATCCGTGCTGTGAAGGGCTGCCCAATTTTCAGTAATTATAACAACTTCTTTTTTATGTTAAAAGAATGTATGCATAGGCCATACATTTCCTTCTACGACCAAAAGAAACATGTTTTTCTAATGAAGCTTAATGAAAACAGTGGTTTTTGTTGTGCATTCCCCATTGTGTATAGCTAAAGGAAATAATTTCCTCTTTAACTAGGAACTGGGACTTGGAGGAGACCAGAACAGTGCTACAAATAACTGCTTTGGGGCAGTCCACACCAGAGTCCTGAAAAGCTCAGGCTGAGCACACAAGGCCTCTGAGGTTAGTCTTGCTATTGGATAGTTCTGTAAACACTGTCTCGAGTCCTGTTCTTTACATTTTTACACCACTCAAGGCTTCAAGCCAAGGCCTCGATAAAAAGAACTACTTGGTTCTTGAAAAGCATTGGCAGAAAGCTGACCAAACACTCTGTTTCCATTACTACCCAGTGAAGTCTGAAAAAATCAAGACTTCCTGCATGCAGCCCGAGAGCTACATTTTCACTGAAGGATCCAACCCATTTAGCCTCCATTTAATCTCTCTTTACTGACAGCACTGTACATTCCTGCACAGGGCACGTGTTCAGCAATACCGTGGCCTGCCCACAGCCACTCAACATCCCATGTTCTGCAGCAGTTTCTTACCTACAATGTCTTCATAGGCATTTTCTTCTAAAGTGCTCTTGGATCCAAATTTATGCTGGCTCTCGGTTCCATTTTCAGTCAGGGAGGGAGAGTACAGGGATTGCAGGCTTGAGGCATCCTCAAACTCAAAGGATTTTCTAAAGTTTAAAACAATAATAATTAGTAACAAGAATGCAAATTTATTCAAACATTTAGATGAGCATTTGCATGTTAAGAAATACATATAAAATTAACCATAATTTTAAAAAAATCTCACATCATGCTTTAAGGACTAGCTTTTAGTGGACACTAAATCCCGTGCTCACAGCAGTCTCTAGTAGAGCCATCTATGACAATTTTATGAAGCTGGAAGTATTGTTATCCGCATTATGCAGACAGGAAGAAAATACCAATAAAATATGTTCTATTTTTCCAAGTTTACAGAATAAGTTAGCAGTACAGTCCTTTGATTAGAAATTACTTTGCTCTGTCCAGAGGCCCCAGAAACACATGGCCCTCTGTCCTAAAGAAAGACACAGACTCTGAAAAGCATTCCTGCAGTGCTTGCTCTGGGAGATGTAGCCCTTAGTTTGACAGCACTCACACGTCTTGAACCTTTGGATATGTTCCTGCACAGAGCTCAGTGCACAAATGCCAAAGGGAGACCCATGTGCCAGTCACCCATATCCCTTGTACACCCCATGCCAAGCACTGGCAGCAAAGGAGAAAGCATTGAGGAAATTAGTGCTGTCTGGGGTGCATGAGCAGCTTGGGCTGATGGCCCAGGGGCTGAAGGTTTGGCCTTTCTGGCAGAAGGGTGAGGTGAGCTGGGTCAGATGAACATACACAATTTTTCTCCAACCTGGGGTGAGTCACCACCTCCCACCCACACTTGCCCCAGTGCTGCTGAGCAGTTCTAGAGAGTTCTTGGGCTTTTCTCCCAAGTTCTTCCCACTCTCCAGTTCAGCCAGCCCTTGTTCTCTGGGGCAGTATCTACACTCAAGGTGGGAGGCCCGTGATTTGCAGCGGCAGCAGTACAGGGGTTGGCGTTCATTGGATTGATTTATTGCTGAGGATGAAATGGTGAGAAAAATGGGCTCAGGTCAGAGCGTAATAATCCCATGGTGCTGCAAGGCTTGTGTGGACTGTGCTGGTACCCATACTCCACTCACTGAGCCCCAACCTAGATTAACAATAAATCATCCTGCCATCAGCTCCCCTTGTTTTTCTTCTTCCCAGCTGGAGTGGAGCATATGTTACAGTATATCCATGTGGCAGTGACAGAGTCTCATGAGACACTTTGGCCTGTGAATTGGCTCAAGCATCTCTACAGGCAACACAGTGACTATCACACAGAATGCTGCATTTGAGAAGAGCATTTCCTGTTTGTCTGCTGAAGCAGGCTTACGGTTGGGATCAGGCTTAAGAGCCTCCTCTTTCTCCTTTCCCTAATATTCAGAATATCCAGATCCAAGTTATTCACATCAGGATTGTGGCAGAAACAATCTGTGCATGTCAGATCCAGACACCTGCTCCTCCAGAGCTACTCACAGTTACAAAGGATGCTGACACACTGAAGGCACAGCTGTGTATGAAATGAGACTTTCTAAAGCAGTTAAATATCCAGTCAAATATCCCGCTCCTATAGATTTCTAGGCACCACTACGATGTGGTGACACTGTATAGGATGACGGGAATGGCTTTGTGGACTAACACTCAGCTGTGGTCCACGTGTCCAAAGTCTATCCTGTGACACTCCTCTCCTGCACTGTGTGTGTGCCAGAGGATTTCCAGCTGCTGGGGAACACCCAGCTCACACCACTCTGAAATGTAAAAGCTACTCTTGGCACCAGGTTCTCCAGATCCAGCCTGGCTTTCTGCTAGCAGGCAAACATGAGAGACTTCCTCCCTATTACTAGAGTGTTGAATTAGCCACCCAAAATAAAATCAGTGCTTTCAACCGAAGTACTGGGAAAATAAATACCATCAGTCCATTCTCATGACATTGCAGTGAGTGCAAACCACATGTATGTTCAGTCTGAAACACACAGCTACAAGCTGCAGGCACAATGAGTTACGTCTGTTCTCAAAAAAAGAACAGCTTAGGTAGTGAGATTTTAGTAATTACTATCAACCAAATACTGTCATTCTTAGATGACTTGTATGGTCTTTAGTGCTTTGTAAATCTTGGAGATCTCTTTGAACTGAAGGAAGAACAGTAGCAAAGACAATAAAATTAAGATTTTTTTAAAGGATTTCCACTCAGCATTGAACTCAGCCAGCAAACCTGAGATTTTTGGGAGGTTGATTTGAACTTACTTAGATCATGATTAACAAGAGATGTGCCCAGAGAAATCATTAAAGTACAGTGGGTAAAGCTGTTACAAATGAATGGATACCTACCCAGTAAAATGTCAAACTGATTTGCAAGAATTATCAGATACACATGACAACCCTGTTAATCCTACATAATCCTTGAATAAATTATATTCTACAACTTAAATTGATAAATAATGTTTTTTTGGAAGGCTTGTTTCCCCTAGCCCTAACCCAGGCCTGAAGCTCCTTTGCTGAACTATGCTGTTGTCTAACTCTGCTATGACAGGAGAGTGAATCTGCAGAAAAGGAGGTGCAAGCAGAATTATACCTCTTCTGGAAAGAAGCTTCAAAACTTCATCTCAAAAACTCATTGTGATAAAATACTGTGGTTCTTAGATGACTTGCCCATTTTCCAATAAAATCTATCATTTACACCAGAACATTTAAAAATTATTGTCTTCTGCACATTGCAAATGCTGTGCTGAACAAACTGAGGGCAGTTTTACTCCACAAATTTTCCTTAAAAACTAGATTTACTTCCTCTAAGATTGTTGCCAGGACTAAGAGGTAAGCACTGCTGATCAGAGCTTGACTTTCCACATCCCCCCACACTTTTCAGGAAGAAACAGCTTGCCTCAGCAGAGCTGTTTGATCTTTCAGAAGCAGGTGTCTCCTGAGAGAAAAGGACAGAACCTGAAGGCTCCTCCTCTCTTCCTGTCCCAGTATAATTCAGGTGAGGTTGTGCTAAAAAAACTTTTAATAATTGAGCCAACATCAAGCAGCAGAATCTGAAGTGTGCATTGGAGATCCTGTTTAGCAGTTCCTTGCAAATCTCATCACTAAATATCAAGAGAGGGTGCATATCATACACATGCACAGACAGGTGAACTCGTTAAAAATGTTGCAATTTGAATGCTTAGCCACAACTGTGCCTACAATTTTTCAAGAAATGAGCAGGATGAGTTTTACCATGTCTAAAACTCAAGAGGAATCACATGATTAAAATAAGCCAAGCTCCACAAATTGCTGGGGAAATGTAGCCATACACTCTCCCCATCATTAACTCAGGAAGACATAGAAGACTTTTTGTGATAAAACAGTTTTCTCAGCATTAATCCTCTACAGCTGTTGATAATAATTTAGGATAATATTCCTGAGGACTGAATTAAATAAAATCACCTACATTGCATAAAACTGACACAACTGCTATAGTAATGAACTTTGGAAGTAGAAAATCTCTGCAGGTACATTTTACAGGAAGAAAAGACTGTGAGGGATCAGCTATGGTCCCACTACTGGACAATAATGAAATTATGGTCCATTAAAAATCACAAATAAGGGCATTTGTGTCAGAATGAATTAGATTACCTTTAGCATACCTAACCTAGAGCTTTTTTGGGGGGATAGAGGGATGCAGATTTTAGAACTCCAAAACTGAAGGCATTCAAAGGTATTGTACCAGTGCATTCCATCAGTGCAGACCAGCAGAAAAAAACACTTGCCTTGCATGCAATTCCTAGTTTTTCGTATGTCAAAAGCACTGCATTAGAGGGAGAATTTAAAATATTGCTACTGCAAAAATATAGCCCACTTATTTATTCATTTGGAGAATCGAGCGCATTTCCTTGACTTTTACCTATTCTGGGATTTTCTGTGAAAGCGCGACTCTTTCTTCTGCCTTCTGGTCACGGGGGGTGCAGGAGTGGATGGGAGGGGAGGAGGAGCAGTAGGCATGGGAGATGGAGGTAGGCCATTGCTTGGTTTGCTTTTGTGGGATTTGTCTGCCTCGTACTCAAAGGTGCGTTTGGGCTTGGGGACGGGATTGACAGCGCTGTTGGGCGCGCTTTCCAAGAGCAGTTTGGGGCCAGCTGAGTTCGCAGTAACCCCCTGTTTTGTTTTAGTGCTTTTCTCAGCCTCAGGAGGTGTTTCTGGTTCACTCCCCAAAATAACACTCCCTCCTTTGCTATCGCTCAGGGTTTCTCTCGGTCCCTCCACAGTAGTCAGAGTCTCAGACTTTTTCCTCCCTTTGTCAACACTGTAGCAGCTACTTGGTAACTGGGGGAGGCCTCTGCCTGACTGCTCCTTCAGTGCCTGCTCAATCTTCTGGATTCTGTTGAGCACAGCAGAGGACTCTTTCCTCACATGGCTCTTAAGGAAAGTGGCAGGAGGAGGTTCGCTCCTGCCTGGTCTCTTTTCAAACCTATGGCAGGAATTCCTGTCCAGCAGTTCCTCCTCCTCTGTTTCCGGGTAAGAGCACTCGGAAAATGTTCGGCTCATTCTCCTGAGCCCTTTGAAATCAAATGTCTTGTCGCTGCAGGGAGAGGTCAGCACACTGGGGCAGCTCTCACTGCCTGACCTCTCCCCAGCATCCCTCCTGTCCACACACACGCTCATCCTGGGGGACAGCTCCCGGCGGCATTCCCATTCTGTGATCTTCTGCCTGATGTCCAGCGCCTGCGAGCGGATGCTCACCCTGCTGATGGAGAGGGTCCTCACTTTGGTGGCAGTGCCCAAGGACAGAGTGCTCCGCGTGAGTGGATGGCTCCCTATTGCTTCCCCATCTTGACACTCATTTGGACTCTCCTTTTGGTCAGCCTTGAACACGGACAGCCTTTTATCCAAAGCACACACACTGATGGCTTTGATGGGGTGGCTCAGGGAGTCGGTGTCTGATGGGCTCGTGGAGGTGCTTCGCAGTGTAGACGTGCGGCTGTTCCAGTCCTTGAGGCACAGCCTGGAGCTGGAGACTTTGGAGAGCCCAGTAGAGCAGGAAGAGTCCTCACTGTCACTGAGGGGGTAGGCAGGGCTTCTTTGAGGGGACAACAGGGGCGGAGGAGTGGCTGACTGGCACCTGGAAACAGAAAGAAATAAAAAATCAAGGCCTTGGGGAAACTGGAGTTATTTGCCAACTTTCTTCTGGCTGCAGGTCTCCACACTGCAAGACCACCCCAAAGCATCATTAAGACATCAGTGACCATTCAGCCACAGAGTCCAGGGTGGGAGGAGGCAGCAGTTAAAGGGTGTCAGTGATGGGCCATGAGCAGGACACTTGGCACATCCAAAACAAGTTTTCTCACCTCTGTTTGACCCCCAGCTTTTCCAAGTTTCCTGAACTTAAAGCCAGCTGAGATTCTCATAGCAAACCTCTGCCTTGAAAGCATCTACCACCTGCAGATGAGTAGGCCTGGTTTGTCTTGGTCTGATGCTGTGGCCAACAGATTAAATTCCCCTTATCAAACAGAAGTCATTTCTTATCAAAAGAATATTACACATTGAGAAAACACATTGATCTGCTCACACTATGTGTTGAAGAATATAAACTACATAGAAAGATCTCAGTGTTACCCTGGAAAAAACCCTTGGAACAAATTCTAGCCATGGTTTGCATAATCAGCTATTGTTACCGGGGGTTTGTACATTGTTGCAGGGACTTTTAAGAACAAAAAGACACAAGGAAATTAAATAACACATTAATCATTTGGCTTATCAGTGATGAGGCAGCAGTAAGGAAATTAAGCCAAAACTATGTCAAAAAAGAGGATTTGCCACCCTGCCAAAATCCATACATACAAATCATAGCAGAAATAATCACAACTCCTTTAACATTAACTCCTTTCTGTTCCAAACAGTACAGGAAAAAGAGGAAAGGCCCATAAGTAATGCCTTGCATATGCTATTAAGTTTATGCTGTGTGAAGACTGTGAACAACAAGCTGTTTTTTATCAACTGTCCTGTATGCAAGCAAGATCCAAATGAAAGAACTTCTTGACCAGAAGACATCAGGGGAGCAAATGTCTAAACTATAGCAAAGGGAGAAGAGATTCAGATCTCTGCTGCTGTATTTTTTCTTCCCAACAGCCAGCCAATACCTACTGCAGAAGAGACAATTTCTATGCATTAATCAAAAAAATCCAGAGCACTGGGGTGATTAATGAAAAATTTACTTTGACACAGGAAATATTTTCTTTTCCTTCAAATGCAACCCCAAACCAAATTATCAGATTTCATCCCAGTTTCCTACAGCAGATACTTCACAATCAAAGCTCAAAAATATCACCAAAAAAAAAAAAAAATATATATATATGGTCAGAAAAAGGCAATAATCAAATTATCACAAAAGGGAACTGATCACTTTTTTCAGAGACCTGAGAACAAGCAAGTCTATTTGTCACAGAAATTACATCTCTTGGTGACTTTTATTTCTTTACTTTTTTGAAAGATAAACATGCCTGTAGGAAAAGAGATCTCATGTCAAAGATGATGACAAATACTCCTACAACAACTGCCTAAAGCAGAACAAGAAAGGATGCATGCCAGAATATGGTCTTTGCATCCTAGAAGTTGAATTTCCTGCCATTCTATACAGCTGCAGACAGGTGTCTTAAGAGATCTCAGAAGATCAAAAGCAGGTGACAGATGATGAGTGGTTTTGGCTGGCTGTTGCAGCTCAGTTTGTAGTGGATTACCTGGAATTACCTTGGCAGACATACCCTTATAGCCTGAAGATGAAACCTAAATCAACCTGCTCAGGTTCAGTGGGGCACCCTGATCCTTCATTATTTCAGCCTGTCTCATCTCAGTTTCTTCAGGTTAATACCACAATGCCAAATTTTTATGTTATTCGTAACACTGCCTTAACTTAGAATTGACATCATGTTCTCCTAGTTCTTTCATGTCATGCAGACCCATCCCAGAGCTGCACTGGGATTTCTCTCAAGGAAACAGGCATCACCCAGTGGAAGTGTATTTTACGTCAAAAGACTACAGCCTCAGAAGCTGCATGTTGGCTAAATCCACCGTCAGCATTCAGCTACAGGATAGGGACAGAAGAGGCCCTGTGGAATGCTTTAGCATGTCACAACTTGCTTGTTATACTCTGATCTGTACTGGCAATAGCGAGAATAAAATATAAAATGACAGGGGTAAGGTCAATAAAATTGGACAGCAGAGGTGAAGAACATGCTGACAATCAGACAATCATAGACACCTCTCTCTGCCTTTGACACACTGCACAGAAAATACCATAGGCATAGTCCTTTATCTCCTTACAATCTAAGAAATATCTTTTCAGCTATTTCCACTGTCAGGAAAAGGTTTGGTGATTCATCAGGGAAGGAGGAAGAGGGAAAATTATGGTTTGCATAACCTGAAGAAGTTTCAAAACATTTCTTCTTAAGAGGTATGAGCCATCCTTTTAAACCCCAGGTTCCCAGTAAGGTAACTTCAATTAAGGTTTCAACTTGAAACTCTCAAACTCAGTTACAAAACTTCCAATCACTTCCACTGTGCTAGATCAGGGCTGCAGAGCCACAGGCCTTCTTCAGGAGTTCGCCCTCAAAGACTTGGGTTACCTCAGTTAAGAAATAGATTCTGTTTTACACTGCATTACACTCTAAATTTGAGTAATTCAGAGAGAACCTATAGGACTTACTCAACAACAAAGAGGAACAGAGTTTTGTCCCAAAGGTTTCAGCATGCATTCTCTTAAGGATGCTGGTAAGTAACAGAATGAAAGAAAAAAAAAAAACAAGTCCAAAAGCTGATCAGTAGATAATAAAATTATTCTTCCCCAAGAAACTTACTTCCATTAGAAGAATATTATCTTGAGGGCACAATAGTTCCACAAACTTTAAAACTAGTATTACTGGACAGAGATGAATAATTAAGAAACTCGCAACCTTTCACAAAAAGACTGGAAAGCAAAACACTTTTAATTGAAGTTTTCTACATACAGAATGATATGGTGCAGCACCTTACAATGCATATCATTACATAAACTTTCCAAATATCATATATAAACAGCATTAATAGAGATTATGGAATCAAGTTTAGCTTTCTTAGCAAATTCCTTTGACCAACACCTTCATTCTGGGCAAGGATTATTTCTTTGAGGATATCAGCATTTCACAAAAGACATTGTTCTAAGTTGCTCTGATTCCCTAAGGGCATTCTTCCCACACACAGCCTTAGGTGTGAAGTGCCTAAACCCCTGGCAAGTCAGGTGTGCATTGCAGTCTCAAAGGCTGCCAAGCAGCCCACACTGTCCTCTAAACAGGTGACAGATCCTGGAACCACCTTACTGCTGGGACTCGTTGCTGCTCACCAAGGAGAGCAGACAGAATCCAAGAATCCTAAAGGTGCTCACAAGCTCTCTAGACCATGCTCAGCTTTGCTGTTATGATTTGTTCCTTGAGAAACCAGCAGTTACCCACAGTAGGAGGAAACCGATAATATCAGCCATGCTTTGTAGGATTTTGAACTGTAGATACAACTGATCTTCACATTCTTATTTAGTCTCTTCTCTCCAGTTTCTCTTTTTCTCACCCAAACACAGAAAAAACTTGTAATTTACAAAAACTGTAATTCTTGAGGGCTGCTCTCAAATATCCATATATTCTAATGTTTTCTCTAGTAAAGGCATCTCCTTTCACCAGGTCCAGTGAACACATGTGGATAACAGTGGAGCTGTATCTCAGCTGCACCAAGAAGAGAACAGATACTTGCTTTAAGATAACTTGCAACCTACTCATCACAAGTCAAAAGATGAAAAAACTGAGTTCCTGCCTTTTAGCAAGACTGACTTGTACTAAAAATCTATGGGGATGGAGAAGGACTCATTTTTGGCTCAGGTGCCAAAAGTGCCTGAGTTCTCACCCTCTATCTGACCCAAAAGTTAAAAAGTCTTCAATTTTGGACAAGACACCAATCGTCTTCCTGCAAAATGTGGGTGCTAGCATTTGTCTGTTTGTAGAAGAGGAAAAGTTTAATTCTTGGAAACCACTCTGAAAGTGAGCAATACCAAAATTAGTATTAAAACTAGGGGGCTCGACCTTTGGATCCAGTTGAGCAGAAGCACAGCTCCTTCCTGCTTCCAATGCCAAATATCAAGTCCAGAAAAGAGAAGAAATGGGTGCAGAAAATTCCCACAACTTCATGAATAACTTTTAACAACGGAAGGCTGCCAGAAGGGTGGCTCAAGAGCTGGGTTTGCGTCTGGGAAATCAGAGTATAGGTGGATAATCAGAATGTGCATTTATTGAGGCTTTTGCATCCAAGATCACACACTTTATATACACTAAGAAAAATCTTAAGGTTGCGTTTCAGGCTTTTACAGTGACTGGAAGGTGCTTAAGTGACTTGCCTTGAAAGAGTTATAGGACTCCCAACTCTCACTGCTCTGTTCTGACCTCTGAGCTAAGCAGCTCAGACTCTGCAGCACTGTTTTAGCTTTCCTGAAGTGTCAGGAGTGACCCCATAGATCATCCTGTCCTGAGGAAAGGCAAGCGGGAAGAAACCACTCAGCAATTTTTCAGTTTTGCAAATCCCATCTGCTCTTCTTAAACCGACACGTACAGAATAGTAGGACAGTTTTTGGCTCTCTGATCCAGGGAATTTCCCACTTCAACATGTTCATGCATGGGAGCCTATTTACTGAAAAAAGAACAAGGAACATGATGACAAAAAGGTACTGGGTTTTCCAGGCTCCTTTTGATGAGGTCCCATCATTTCCCAGTGACACTGATGTTGGATGTAAAGACTCCCAGCACTGGTTTTACTCCTCAGGACTTTCTCCCCACTTTTGTTAGGAAAAATACTGCTTTCTTAGTATTTTATTTAGGGTTTGTTTTTTTTTTTCTCCTTCCTAGTTCTTCTCAGGGCATTGTATCATTTCATCAGGACAACCTAACCTGTTTCAGGGTAACAATAACATCAGAATCAGCTGTGACCATAGGATTGTGAGTTTGGAAATGAGTATATTTGGCCAGCACTAGAGATTTCTTGTTGCACTAGCCAATATTTAAGGAGATCTGAAACAAAAGCAACAAATTTCTTTGCAAGGGCAGCAAAACTCATGTTTAATACATACACTAAAACTGCCCTGACAGGTAAATGAAAATGTAACTTTGAAATTATCTGGAAATTTGTAAGAGAGAATGCTAAGGAATGTTCAGCTACCAACTGCCAGCCACTCTGAGTGGAGATCCTGGAATCCATCCTTCCCAGAGCCAGGCAAAGTGAGAGGGAAGCACACCCTGCTCACCTGCTATACCATGCACATTTTGATGTACTGCTGCTTAGAACAGATATAATGGCTCACTGTGATATTCATTTATATCAAACTTCCACTTGATTTGACAAAGCAGGCAGAGGAGAGAAAACATCTTGAGACCAACAGAAGCTCAAATGAGACCTGGTGTTTATGTCCCACTCCTTCTGTGACCTGGACAGAACAAGAACTTTTGCAGAGGTTCAGTAACCACAGCTCCAGTAACCAGTACAGTTTCACACCACACCGAGGGCAGTGCTGCCCGGAAATCACAGAGCAAACAAACAGAGCACATAAACTCTTCTGCCTTTGTCAGACATTCTTGGGAAAGCTCCCAGTACAAATCAATACTTTTGCACAAACAGAAACTGAACACACCACTGCAGTACCGCAATCTCCCAGGCCTCTTCAAGTGTACAAAGGCAGAGTAATTCAAAGGAGACCAAAAAAGCTTAAGGACTTTGATAGAAGTAATGATGAGGGACACTTCTCCAAAAATTCCCTCTTCCTCTCTCTATACAAGAACTAGTAATAAATTTCTTCTATGCTTTCCTCCAAAGGACTGTGAGAAGTCCACTTTTAGCTGTCAAACAGCAGCAGTCAGTGGTGTGGTTGCACTTTGAAATGAGTTGTGGAACAAGTCATTTCACAGAGCAGCATGGATTCAGCATTATTTGCTTGTGACAATATGCCATTTCCTTTCCTCACCCCTAGCTGCATCCTCACCAGAGGGGACAGACAGGCAAAGGCAGTGACAGTGACTGCTGCAGAGACTCAGCCAGGCATTGCTGTAAGCAGGGGACAAATGCAGGGAGTCAGGCTGGTCTAACTGGGTTAGCATGAGGGTAAAACGTACAACCATCACCAGGAATGGGTGATCTGAAATGGCTTTGCTGCTTAGTTGAGGTGGCCCACGAGGATCCCATGTATTGATTATCCTTCAAGTTCTGACATTTTCTTTTCAAATATAAATGATCATCTAGGCTTGGAAAGCTGCCTTGTATACTGCATCAAAGAATACAAATCAAATCTTTCAGTGTATTAATTGTTCCAGGAGCAGAAAAGGACTTTAAAACCTATGTTATTGTTACTCTTTATAGCTAGGGATTATGGGAATATTAAGACCAAAGGGACCTCCTGCACTACTGAATTTAAATCCACTGTCATTTGGAAGCAAACCTATTATAATATATTCTGCAGTCTCACAGCACACAGCATTTTGATTTTCTACATAACTCAAATAGATAATTATAGATTTTATTTAATTATCTTAAATCTAAATAAGAATTTATGGTGAAAAAAGGAGGTGAACTTTTCACACTCAAGTGCTGGGCACACACCAGTAAGGTGATTTTTGTGCTGATTCAACTTGGTGATGGAACAAGTGGTGCAACTTGTCATATCTTGCCTCTCTCTTGGAAAAGAGAGTGAGGTATGTGGTAGCAGAACAAACCCTCTTGCACCAGATCCTTTATAATCTTTGAGCTCTCACCAGGAGTCTGGCTAAAAATCCCTGAAAATCTGCATTCCAGATAGCATTCCCCTGTTATTGTTGACTTTGAGATTGTGACAAAAACAAGACAAAAACTTGTTCTTTCTAAACTGAACATTATAGATTGTTTGAAATAGGCTCGCTCTCATGAACATGTGCTGGGATGAAGAAATCCCAGCATTTGGAGAAAATGAGCAGTAAAATCAAAGTGGACAACAAATCACAAAATGTTTAAAGATAGAACAAAATTAGAAACGCTAATTATTATTCTCCTGTTCGTACTTTTGAATTTTTTTCCCCAAGGAGTTTTGATACTTTCCATTTAAATAAAAACCAAAGCCATATCAGAACTATCTACAGAATGATAGGACTGTAAAACAAAAAAAACCTCAGGCTATGTGAGCAGTTTTTAAAAGCCCCAGTGTCTGTGTTCCCAAGAAGTACTGAGTCAATGATAACAATTGTGGGGTGGATTTGCAGGGGTGCTGTGGTGAATTCCTGTGTTTAATACCCGCCTCCCCAGAGCTCTGGGCCTTTGCAGTTGGTTCATGAAGAGAAGTACACACAATCACAGCTGACTGCAGCTCAACTGTGTTTTTATGGCTTAGAAGCAGAAAGGTCTGATTTACATCAGGGGAATGCAGGAGTCATTCTGCCGAAGTAAATTACATGAAGTGGCAACTATGCTCTACCACTGTACAAAACAAGGACAAAGAAATCAAAGGTGATGAGTCAGATCCTAAATACTTGAATTAGCCTGGATCCGTAAAGACAGGACAGCAAGACAAATCTGACCATGAGGAATGACTGTAAAATAAAATGCTATCAATCAACATGCACTAGGTGTCTTTGCCAAGTGAGAGAGAAGAAGATAACAGGAAATTGTGAAATTATCTAGACTCAGAGGGTTAGATTCCCTGCCACTCCAGATTTATGGCTGTTGTCTGTTCTGTTACAAGGCTAGGGCAGGATGGTCTTTAAACAATTCCCCGTTTAAGCCTTTTTCACCTCCTGCGTTCAGACAGAAATAACTACCCAAGGCAAAAAATAACAACAAGCCAGGGCTGTACTTTCCATCACAGGCATCAGAAGCTGACTGTAATAAAATCAAAAAGCACAAACAGAAGTATCAGAGTAAGCCATTCTCTCTTTTCCACCAAAGTACACTGCATTGGTTTCATGAGACCATCTCTCATTTTCTCCTCAAAAAATATGATTCAAAGTTGAAGAAGGGAAACCTCCTTTCGAGTTACTCTTTTCCCATAACATGTTCTGAATAATGATTTACGCAATAGATATTTCCATTGTTACAGCTCCACTATTGTTACTGTTCTGGAATTGGCTTAGTATGTTTTAGTCTCACCTGATTTCTTAAGATCTTGGGAGTTTTGCTGGAGAGGGAGTGGCAACACAGCAAGTGATGGCATTTCCTTAAACCAGGCAGAAAGCACAAACCTTCATTTCTCTATTTAAGAACTGCCAGTCCTTGAAATTTGTTCTTTAGCAGCATGTCTGAACATGCTGACTGTTAAAAATCCCAGTGCACATAGAGGCTCTCAACTCTGCTTTTTCAAAGCACAGGTGATTTTTCAACATGCTTGCTCATCTGTCCTGCAATATCAAAGCAACAAGCTCTGTGGAACTAATTCTGACAAAGCTTTCCAAGTTTCCTGTACTCGCATGAACGCAATTGGGAAAGTGTTAAAAATTATTTTTATGAGTTGTGATGCTCAGTTTTCAAGATATCTGAGGGCATTCTGGGTTTGGCAACCTCCAAATCTGAAATTTGGGTTTGGAAAATTGTTGTGAAATAGGCTCATCCCTCTTCTGCCCTGACAAGTCCTTACAGAAAACCTTACAGAAAATCTTACAAGGTCACTCCATACTTTATTGAAATACTCTACATCCACTGAGAAAATAACTGAAAAGGAAGTCAAAAAGTCCTAAATCCTGGCTGCACACTAATCCATAACAGAGACAAGTCTGCTTTCCCTGCTTCACATATAAATCAACTTCTAGGTCACACAAAACCTCATTAAATAGACTCAAGTACAACTGTCCAACAGGGACAGAAAAAGAATAAGAATTGAGAACTCCCATCTTCAACAAACTTTCTTAATTTCATCTTCTCAGAGTTTGTTTCAGAATAAATATAAAATATTTTATTTGCCTTTCCTACCAGTGTCCACATTTTCCTTCCAGTTCCACCATCTTAGCTGTGGTCCCCAATGTGCTGCCAGTGTCCAGTGAGATCTTTCTGTAGAGCTTTCTTCTGTCCAGTTTTGCAAACTAGATTATTTAACACAGTGAGAAAGCATCCTAGAAGAGCAGGTTATAAAACCAAAAGCCACAGTCCATTCTTAATTTCTGTCATAATTTCAACTACCAGTATCACAGTTCATCAAGTCTGAGGCCTGAGATAGCTGGAGAAAATACAATATATCACACAGGATAACATTAAAGTGATTGAAAAGGTCTGAGAATATCTGCTGCTTCTGGAGTTACTGAACTGCAGAGGAAATAAAATACAAAGCAAAACAGAATAAAATTTTAAATACCAGCAGAATAGAATCTCTTGCACTATCTCTGTGAATCCAGAACAACCTCAACATCAGCCTGTCTAAGCACAGCCTATCAGATCCAGCCTGTCTCCGTGCCGTGCACTTTGAGCTCATGCACTGGGAAGGCAGGTCACAAGTCATATGGACCATCTGAGGCAGGGCAAAAGAAGAACTAATTCTGATCTCAAACTCTGCCCAAAGAGTGCTCAGGCCTCTGAGGGGCTGACCCATTTCTGACCAGCAGCTGGGTGCCATCCTGTTGGCAAGACAACTGTAACAACTCAGTTCAACTTGCTGCAACCTTCTTTAAGCAAAAAGCTGAAGCACTGGCATAAAACCAGCACACTCCACGCTAGGAAAACTTATCTCTTCCCTGAAGGACATTTTTTCGTACATATTTCTGTGATATGGATAAAGCAGTCTGACAGCTTTTTGTTTGTTACTGCTTTACTCTTAGAACGACACAGAGAAATGTGGCCTTGTTCTTCATCTCTAACTTCATTTTATAAGTTTTGCCCTTTCTCTTTTGTCCCTTAGAAGAGTGGATTTCCACCTGCTTCAATCACCAAAGACCTGTGTCTCACATTTGGACTATTTTTCCAACATAATAAATGCTATTACCATCCTCTATGAATTTTCCAGTCACTTAGTTATACAATTGCACCCCTAATGCTGTCTGTCACTCGCACATACACTTGCATTAATTGCAACCTTTGAAAATAGGCAAAACAGTTTTCCTACCAAAAGTTACACTTTTTTTCTTTTCTAAGAAGTAGCCCAACATTCATAACAGACTCTGGACAGGAGCAGTAGTAATATCTCTCACACATACACAATATCTCTCTTTTATATAAACAACTGAAAGAAAGAAATCAGATGCAGGATTTCTCTTTTTTTGGCACCTGGAAAAGCAGAAAGGCAAGGGAGCAGTTGATAAGTAAAAGATGACTCATGGAGGTGCCAAAGCAAGGAAGAGAGAAGGAAACATATTGAGTATACAACATGCCTCATCTTTGAAGGTTGCATCCTGTATCTGAAGGAGGAAAGATTTCAAAGTTTATATCCCTAGCCTCTCTTATAATAATTTTCTTCAGTCACTCTGACCTTATGGAATACAAAATACAGTCCAGCTGTGATGAAAAATATGACCCTTGGTACACTTTCCAGTGTGCATAAATGTGGCTGGATGCCAGGTGCCCACCAAAGCTGCTCTGTCACTCCCCCTCCTGAGCTGGACAGGGGACAGACAATATAACAAAAAGCTCATGGATTGAGATAAGGACAGGAAGATATTCCTTATCAATTACCATCACACCATTTGGGGGAAAAAGATAATTAATTATCAAACAAATCTGAGTATCATCAGAAATATACCCAAATCTTAAAGACACCTTTCACCCACCCCTCCCCTTCTTCCTAAGCTCAACTTTATTCCCGATTTTCTCTACCTCTTTTCCCACAGCAGGTCAGAGCTATGGGGAACAGGGGCTGTGGTCAATTCACCACATGGCATTTCTGCTGCTCCTTCTTTCTCATGGAGAGGACTCTTCACGCTCTTTCCCTGCTCTAGAATGGGGTCACGCTCACTGGAGACAGTTGTTACACTCTTCCCTTGCTCCGGAATGGGGTCGCTCCCACTGAAGATAGTCACACTCCTCCCCTGCTCTAGTATGGGATTGCTCCCACTGGAGACAGTTATTACACTCTTCCCTTGTTCCGGCATGGGGTCTCTCCCACTGGAGACATTCACACTCTCCCCCTGCACCAGAATGGGGTCGTTCCCTCTGGAGATATTTATTGCACTCTTCCCTTGCTCAGGACTGGGATCGCTCCCACTGGAGACAGTCACACTTTTCACCTGTTCCAGAATGGGGTCATTCCCACTGGAGACATTCAAACTTTTCCCCTGCTCTGGCATGGGGTCTCTCCCACTGGAGACAGTTACACTCTTCCCTTGCTCTGGAATGCAGTTGCTCCCACTGGAGACAGGCACACTTTCCCCCTGCTCTGGAATGCAGTTGCTCCCTCTGGAGACAGGCACACTTTGCCCCTGCTCTGGAATGGGTTTGCTCCTGCTGGAGACAGGCATACTTTCCCCCTGCTCCGGAACAGGGTTGCTCCTGCTGGAGACCGGCACACTTTTCCCCTGCCCTGGAATGCGGTTGCTCCCACTGAAGACAGGAACATTTTTCTCCTGCTTAGGAATAGGATCACTCCCACTGGAAACAGTCACACTTCTCCCCTGCTCCAGCATGGGGTCTCTCCCATGGGAGATAGTTACAGTCTTCCTTCGTTCAGGCATGTGGTGTCTCCCACGGGAGACAGTTCTCCAAAAACTTCTCCAAGGTGGGTCCTTCCCATGATTGTAGCTCTTCATTAACCGCTCCAGGTGGGTCCCTTCCACAGGGTGCAGTCCTTCAGGAGCAGGCTGTTCCAGTGTGGGTCCACCCCAAGATCACAGGTCCCGCCAGCAATCCTTCCCCAGCGTGGGCTCCTCTTTCCACGGGTCCACAGGTCCTGCCAGGAACCTGCTCCAGCACAGGCTTCCCATGGGGTCACAGCCTCCTTCAGGCATCCACCTGTTCTGGCATGGGGTCCTCCACAGGCTGCATGTGGATCTCTGCATCCCTGTGGCCCTCCATGGGCTGCAGGGGCACAGCTGCCTCACCATGGGCTGCAGCAGGGGCTGCAGAGGAATCTCAGCTCCGGTGCCTGGAGCACCTCCTCCCCCTCCAATTCCACTGACCTTGGTGCCTGCAGGGCTGTTCCTTTCACATATTCTCACTCCTGTCCTCTTTGGCTGCAATAGCTCCTGCACAGTAACTTTTTTCACTTCTTAAATACGTCATACCAGAGGCGCTGCCATCGTTGCTGATGGGCTCGGCCTTGGCCAATACAATGGCTTTGTACAGAAGTTATATACTTGACTTGAATTTATGAGGGAATTTCTTTTCATTCACTTCCTTTAAAAATTTATTAACCAATGTTTGATTTTCTTCTGGCTTATGTTAGCACAACTCAAGCGGTGCTAAGGAGAAGTTGCTGAAGATCCAAACTGATGCAAAAGTTAGTGCAGGAAGATTTAAGGCATTGATCTAGTGCAAATGCACCACTTATAAAAAACAAAGTTGCAGTTTAAATAACATTTCCACTGAACATTAATTTACTACATCTGACTGGTTACAGTGTGCTTCACTCTACTTTTAGCCAAACAAGCCAGGAAAATGAGGAAATGTGTTGGGCATACACACAACTGAGCATCATATGAAAAGACTGGCCAGCAAAAAGTTGTTGGAGTTTTTCCTTAGTTGAACAGAGCTTTGAAAAACTCTTTGATCTATTTATTCCCCAATCTGTTGGCATATACACATACACTTAAAAAAAAAAAAAAAAAAAAAGAAAAAAAACGAGGGGGGGGGGGGGGGAAGGCAAAATAAAAAAGCCAAGATGTGATTTGCAGTGCTTGTTGCTATCGTACTTATTTACCTAAGAGTCCAGACAAGGCCAAATTTAACTTGACCAAGGGCTACACCTGGCCCTAATTCAGTTTTGCTGCATATTAACAAATGAACAATCTGCCAGTGCTGGAGCACTGTGCACACCAATATTCAGAAACATGATCTAAAGGAAACGTTCCAAAAGATTCAGACATTGGCTTCTCTCAGACTTTTGCTGCCCGTAACTGTCAACAGGAGCAGAGTTAGGTCAGGAAAAGACACTCCCCACAACTTTGTTAACCATGATCAAGGGTAACTTAAACGTGTCCATTACTCAGCCGGCTGAAATGAGCCTCCCAGACCAGATTTCAGCACCACACCTATGAGAGCTGTGGGATCTCAAGCCTAAATTTGGAATCAGAATAATAGCTGGGGGATTTATATATCCTTTATAAGGATTTGATTCTCACAACGCCTTGGCTTCTTACAAAACTGTGGATTTAGTTATACACTAGTTTCTATAAGGAGATGGCCAATATATATTAACATTTCACTTCACTTTTTACTTCTTATGAGAGAATGTGTATGTAGTATAACCCTAAGGATGAAAATGTTTTGTGACCACTGCCCTGTAACAGAAATGCTGCACAGTAAACTGCAAGTTTTGCTTAATTTAGGGCAACTAAACATTAACTTAGCAACTAAAAGCAAGAAGACATTTCTCCTGTCACACATCCTTTCCCTTCCAAGACAAAACTAATTTTCATGTCCCTACAGGAAGTCACAGAGGTAGCACCAGGCAAAGCATCCAGAAAATAAAAATGCTATGGTGCAAGTGAGGCAATACTAACATCTATGTATAAAGTAGCAAGAAAAACCAAGAGGCAACATTTATAAGCTCATCAGCTCTGAAAATATTTGCTCCCTATAGACTACAACACAAACAACAAACTCTTTCCAGTAACCCATGGGGTCTCAGATAATGAATATTTGAAGCAGTAAATTGAAGTCCAGATTCTGATCCTAAATTACATCCCTTAGAACCTCACAGAGTTGGACCTATAATACTGATTTTTTCCTGAAAAGCACAAGCCTATGACCTGTGCTCTTCATTCAACGGAAAAAATATGCAAGCTGTCTCATAGCCAAGAAAGCACATTTCACAGAAAGTATATTTTAAAAAAAGATGCCACAAAAACCCAAAACCAGGCATCAAAACCAATACAACACACAAAAGTGTGCCAGCAGCACCTCATTTAATGCTGTGTTTTCATCTCAGCAGATAGAAAAGTACAGTCATTGTAAGGCATATTCAGCCTAAGTATAAACAACGATGGTCTCTCTGTAATGGACCAACACTTTCTATGCAATAAAAACAAATTCAGCACAGCATGGGCATGAACATCGCTGCGTAACTTAAAAATCACCTTTAAGAATTAGAGGATTAAAAGGAATCTCATCAAATGGACAAGAAACAGGCATTTAGCCTTAGAGAGATGAGGTTCTGCTTGAGAGCAAGAGGCAGAGGGAGCAAGGGAAGAGTAGGGCTGTAAAAATGAGTTTTAGTCCCACAAAGTCACTTCTCTGACACCAGAACTGCAAACTCTGTAAATGAAAGCCACTGATATAGCTCATTTCAGTAAGCAGAAGGTTGGTGCTGAGTTCCTGCCTGTGAGTAGACAGCTCATCTCCTGCAAAACTGGTTATGGGAAAGAACACTAAGGAATTCAGTGCTATAGCTCTTCCCTTCTCATGCTCTTCCCTTCTGCTGTTTTTAGTTTTCTCCTCTCGTGCCTCTGACAAGCACACAGCTGCCCACCACTGCGATTGCTTCAGCATACCCAGACTTACTCAGAAGCTCTTCCCTCCTGGAAAGACACAGAATGGACATGCAGGAATTCTCAGCCAGCATGCTTTGCCGTAGCCTCTGTGCTCCCTGAATGCTGCCTGCTTCACTTGTCAAGCAGCAAATGACACACTGAGAGTGTTTGTCAAACCTCTGTCCCTTTGTGTGCTTAAGGGGAGGAAACTGCCATTAATGTTTAACAAAACAGGAGCAAAGCCTTTCTCCACAATCTCACAAGTTGGCTTTGAAGGGACCGGTGTGTGGGAAATCTGGCAAGCCAGAAGTTTGCTCCTGGTAGCCCACAAAAATTTTTTTATTTTAAAGTTACAGGAAGCAACAGTTTACAGTTCATTCCTGAAGCTCTGAACTGAGGCAATCCCGCTGCCTGATGCTAAAGAAATCATAGAAGCTGTGTCAGGGACCAAACCCCACACACAGACACAACAAGCCTGCCAGGCTCAGCCCCTATCTTGAAGTCCACATGGGTGACAGTACTGTTTGACAGGAAAGGGAGAGGTTAAAAATCCACATTCAAACGCTTTCAGGTCTCTGCCAACAAATGGCCACAGGCTGTCTGCCATCTCCCCTTTGCATAAAGTGGCTTCTCAACTCAGCAGCAAATCGAGGGGGCAGAAGTCTTGTGTGAGAGCAGTCTCATTACTCGGCATTTGTGCAGCTATCTGGACTGACAGCTCCTCTTTTGGCCCCAGCTGCCTCCCGGGGTGAGCGTCCCACTGCCAATAAAAAAGTAGAGTCGGCTGGAGACATCCACACTGAGACAACAGGAGGGATAACCAACACTACCCACACCTGAGTGTCACCAACACTGCCCATCCCAGAAGTCACAGAAGTCTCCTGTACCAGCAGCCCACCTGCCTGCCAACACTGGCTGTTAAAAGGACCTTCCGAGCTTTTCACTAGCACAACTTGAATCACAAAGCCTTTCTGTGCTACTGCCACTGCAATGAATTCTGCTTTTACAGCTCAAATAGTATGTTGTTACCTGGAAAAAGCTTACTTTTAGGAAATGGTGATGCATGATGGGCATATCCAAGGAATCCAAAATGAAAAATACCATTCCCATCTATTAGCTGCTGTTAATTGTTTGTCAAAAAAGTAGTTGCTGTACAGCCACAGTACTGTGGATCGTCTATGTTGAAGTGACCCTGTTTTACAGACCTAACATTTTCTTTCTATAGCTAAGGAGAGAAGAAAACAAATTAATACTTCTCATTTACTTCAGCAATTTCCTACAGCTCCCTCACAATAAAATACTAACACATATTGGCAAAAAAGTTCATCATTAATATGATAATCACCAATTACTTCCTTTATAAAAATAGTGCTTCAACAAAAAGCTTCAGGAGCAACATATGGACACTGGGCAAAATTTTCATATCTGGTTAATAACAAAAAGGCTATTTAGGCTCTCAAAAAAAGCAGTCAGGCTCTTAGAAGAACTGACATTCCTCTTGACTACAATAGAATTTTATGGATTGACTCAATAAATCAATTTTTAAGTGTTATTTAGTTATTAGGAACATCATATCTGTTACAATGGTTATATTTAGTCGTGCTTTCAGCACTGAAGCCCATCCTACCAGATGCCTGCACATTGCTGCCCGGTGTTCAATAGCTCCAGGGTTCCCTGGTGCCAAGGGAATGTGACACATTCCCTTATGGCACACTGCCAGTTCTATACACAGGACCTGGCCAGAATGGAAATAACCTCAGAGTGCATGATGGCAATTGTGACAAAAGTTTTGAAAAAGTCTCCCAGGAACTATGGGCATTTTTGCAGGTATATATTTTAATAATATGCATGCTACCTGTGTATTTCCATTAACCCCTGTTTTCCTGCTTGAAGAAAAATGCTTACAGTTTATTTTGCTTTTAAAGGCCATTTGCTGTCAGTGTTCATTCCTCAAGTGTGAAGACTGAAGGTGATGCTCAGTGTGGAGACTGAATCAAGCTCTGAGCTGATTCCCAGTTTCATCACACAATATTGCCTGGTGAATAGTGACCATGTTATTTAGAGGATGAAGCCTATGAGGATGCTATGTCTGTGCATTTGTTGCTTTGTTTTCCCAGGCAAATGTTGTTTTGGTTTTTTTTTCCAGTCAGGGGAGAAACATATATTATCTATCTTATTACATTCAGATCTTCTATTCAAATTCAATCTTCAAAAATTCTGCTATGTCTTCTTTTAATGTGTTCCACACAAGTGGAAAGTATCTTTATATAGTTTAAAGTATCTATAACCAAACAGTGCAGGAAACTGATAAGACAACACAGACCCTTTCATTTCTAAGCCACTGATTCAAATCCAGACTGATTAGGGCACAGAATGGAAATTGTTCTCCCATACTGATGGCTTTTCAAGAGCTCAAGTGTAAAGAGGTGAATGTCTTAGCTCCTAAATGGACAGATATTCACAGAACATGGAACATCATTTGCAATGCTCATCACTTCCATCTTTGATGGTCTTTTCAGTGAGATTGTCAGCATTTCCCTGGTCCAAAAAACAATAGAGTTTCATTCCAGAAAAACTGAAATACTAGCATTATGATGTAAAAAATTTTATGCACATCACTACTATGCCCTACTCCCTGAGGACTTCTCACTTCTTATTGCCACCGAAAAAACAAATTCACATAATACTTGTGCTCTGATTCTCTGAAACTGCCCTGGTGGGAAATCCTGTGGGTGTTTTAACATGTGTCTTGCTCATTGCATCTATTCACTACAGTTCAGTGCAGTAAAAGCACTAGAAAGATATCAGAAACATTTCCAAAAATCAAGCTCTTGCAATAATTTCCTGTAAAAATATCTAAGTTTATTTCAGATCTTAGTACCTGAGTGCATTATTGTAAATATAGTGATTAAACGAATTAAGATTGCAGTGTTAGTCTAAGTAGTCTTCGTACTGCAATAGTTGCATTAAAAATGCCTCTTTAATGTAACCTCTCATCTAGAACTCTGGTTTTTAAAGACTTCTTAGTTTCTCTTTTTAATTTTTTAGCTTCCAGTGGTTTTGGCAAATATAAATGTTAATAGAAGAGAAAAGGTAATTTTAATGATAAGGTATGATTTGCTTCATATAAAAACAAAGCATTCAAAGAGTCATGAGAATTAAACTGCAATGGGAAGGAATTCACTACATTCCTGTAGCCTCTAAGTAATAATAAAGGAAACTTGATCTGAAGCTTTATGAAGCAAAATTCAATCAAAATTTTAGGGTTTGTTAGGGTGTTTTCTTCGGAACCTATGTAAATGGGAGATATTGATAAAATTTCCAGCTAAGAAAAAGTTGTTTGACTGACAAGTGCATTCTTCCTGAACAGACTTTTAAAATTTAAGTGAGACAAACCAGCCAGCAATAGAAATGGAATAGCAAAACTCCCCACTATCAACTGTTTAAGGAAGCCCAAAGGATGTACCCGAAGCAGGTCCACTTCTCCAACTCTATATCTCTTGATCTCACCAGAAGCTGTCACCTCATCTCACAAACCATTCCTCTCATGTCTGTAGACCACTGTGCTCATCAGAATGTTTCTGCAGCCCTGCTAAAGTGACTTGCAGAGGTTCCAGTATGGCCTCAGCTCTGCCAGGCCAGGGTCAGTGCCGAGGGAGGGGAACATCGTGCCTCAGCCCATCGGAAATCAGCACAGCACCGCTGCCACTCACCCAGATAAAGGGCAGCAGTACAGTCAAAGCCTGTATTCAAACCCTTCCCAGTCTCAGGGCCATCTGAACCAGCACTTTGACATGTTCCCACTGCAAATGTTCCTGTTCCCGATGGCAGTAGGTGCCCTCCCACCTCCCATGGCCCAGTTCAGAGCTGAGCTGCCAGAGCTTCATGTCCCAAATGCACCTCCAGTCTTACAGGGTATGGAACAGCTCTTATTCCCTTCTGAACCAAATGAAACTCTGCACTGCTGAGAACTGAGCGGCTGAAAATTTGTCAGCTGCCTGGTTCTGGCTGCTTCTACTTGTAAAGGAAAGGGTACAAGATTTGCTAATAAATTTCATATCAGTTATTCAGTTTTCATTGGTATTTGGCTGAAGTTTATTTATATAGTTTTCTAAATCTCAGTGGTTTAAACAAAGTAAAAAAGCTGTGCTTCATCACAGCTCCAATAACTGAGCATATTGCTTAGTCTCAGAATTTTATTAAATCACTATTCTTCCTGTTCTCAATCTCACTGTCAAAATATTAAAATTTGGTTCTCTTCTAAAGTAACAAACATTTTCTACAGGGGGTTTGTTGTTTTTCTTTCTCACAAATTCATAAAGAGTTCCTAAATGTTCCAACTCATACTTCTGAGCAGTAGGCAAATACTTTTGGCAGGAAAATCCATCTCAGCAGTTTAGTGTGGAGTGCCTCATTGCCTTGAGCCCTGCTCAGCTGCCAGGAGATCTCCCACAGCAGAGGGGAGAGGTGCCAGCCCAGGCAATGGGGAGAGGCTGGGACATGCTGAGACCATGTGAGCTTAACTCCCACCATTGGCCTCTTGCTGCTCTAACAAAGTCCCTGACGGCTGCTCTGGCTGGAAAAACTGGGAGATATTTTAGCCCAGGCCACCCCACAAGTCATGGGGCAACAGGATTTTTTATTCTAAAATAAAAATTTTAAAAAAGCCTTGACTTCCTGCTTTAGACATAGATAACTGACTCTCCTTTTAAAGCTGGTCTCACTCCTTCCTCCTCAGAGCCCTCAAATAAAACTTGCATGCCCAAACACACATCAAACAGTATCCACTAACCTTCCAAACAATGCACAAATGTCAAAAGTTGTAAACAAATAGCAACCACTTCTAGACCTACTGCCTTGCCTATTCCTGTGTACTATGTGTAAGCCCAGGCAGAGAGCACCTTTCACCTTTAATTAAAATGCAGCCTTTCACCTGTAATTGAAATACAGCCATCTACAAGGGAAACAAGCAGCTTTTCTATCACTCACAGCAATGCTGTCCACATACTAAACAAGGAAAGAGTAAGAGATGAGAAAATACTTGATCATAAATGTGCTAAGACAATGGCAATCACACAAGAATTAGTGGGAAAATCACATGCATTAGAATTTCAAATAAGATGAAAACCTCATTGCTTTAGAGCAACACAGAGAGCTGAAGATGCATCTTTTGATTTGCAAGTTATTGCATTCTTCACAGTGCTCTCCAGTCAGAAAACTCAGGGTATGTAATAAATCTCATAGTCTTTAAATTTATATTCACATGAAATGCATAAATACAATTAATTACATTTTGTTTATCTTACGGGTAGTAATTTTTTTACAGCAGGACCAGGGCTCCACTGTGGTAGATGCAGAGTTATCTCCCTCCCAAGGCTCTGTAACTAATGGTGAGGGAGTTGTTCAGTGTTATCCTCCCCTATCTGCCCCTGAAATCAACTACCCTGGATGCGAACTCTGGATGCAGCTCTTCTGCACTAGTCACAAGATAATTCATTATCAGTGTAGGCAAGACTGGATCACATCCGGATTAATGACCTGACAATAGATTTGGTCAGTGCCTACAGTTCAACACAGAGCTAAGGAGCACTGGTTAATTTGCTTTTTTTTCCCCTTGTATTAGGAGTAGTAGAAGGATCGAATGAATAAGAATTAAAGCCATATTGTTACATATCTGATAAAGAAAAGGCCCTACATGTGCATCCATGAAGGGATGTCTCTAAACGAGAGACAAGTCCTGCACAGACATTGCCTCTCTGAAGATGACCCTTGTCCCTAAACAGATGAGTTTTCCTCAAGACATGAGATTATCTTTGAAATGAAAAATTTACTGTGGAAAGAGAATAAAGCACTCTAAGGACAAGCCAGCAGAGCAAAAAACTGCTAGCCCTACTCCAGCACTGACATCAGAGCACTGCTTAACTCCAGCACTGGATGTATCTACATATTCTATTTAAGAATTCTGGAGGTGTCAATTCCTAAGGCAAAACATTTCTAGACTTCTGCCCAGCCCACAACCACATCATCCTTTCAAGGGAAACAAAGTATTTCAGTTGGCTTTAGTAATGTGGACCAAGAATTAATTTCACTTTAAAATAAATAAATACACTTGATATAAAACTGAATGAGCTTGGCTTGAGTATGACTGATTTTGGAAGTGATCATACATCTCAGGTTTTTAAGGCTGAACCACAGGCACAAAGTCTTCCTTCAACTAAGGTTTTTCTGTAAGTTTTCTTAGTTTCTAAGACCTAAGATTTTTTCTGCCTTGAGAGAAATGCAGTAATAAAACACAAGACCTTGATGCGCATGTGAAACAGCTGAGCATGGACCTGTGTACATGATGGAGACAGGAAAGCAACCCAAAACAATATTTCTAGTAACCAACCCATGGGCTTACTTTGTTAAGAAATGTAAGTCATTATTTTATTTGATATTTAAAGAATTATAAACAATCCACCTGAAACACTCCTGAGGTGTCTCTAGTTATATTAGTCCAGATTCTGTGGTGCATCTCTATTGCCTTCGCTGGAAGTAAGATAGCTGCACCAATTAAATTTCTGTCCTATTAACTTTAATTCTGGAGAAGGAAAAAGTTTTGAGCCACAAAGCCTGTGCAAACGTATCTCAGTTCGTTAGGCCAATGTGCGTGACAAACTGTCAGTGGCAGCAGGAATGTCCTCACACACTGCTGGGAGATAAAAACCAAAGCCTATATTTAGAGGTTTGTGGGTACTCAACTCAGTTCTTCCCAAGCAAGAAGAAAGATCCAACTCATGATATCAGATTTCAGTTTTAGCCAACTAAGAGTGTATTTGGTTCAAAGATTCAACTAAAAGTATTTAGAAAGGAGAAGTTTTATGAACGTTATTTGAATAGACACTTTGTAACTTGGGGCTCATGGCAATTTGCAGATGTAATCTTTTGTTTGCACAAAATCTCTGGTCTCTTGCTGTAGCACTCCCTGACATCAGTGCCCCCAGTTTATTGTGCCAATAAATCATGATTGCTCAGCTGGAGAACATCCTCCACCAACATCCTCTGGTGAGGACACCACCTTTCCTGTGGAGATTGAGTGGAAAGACAACAATCCACATCACAAAAGCTGGTCTGTGACAAAAATCCCATGATTCCAGTGGCATAGCTTTCCTCAGACACATAGCCTCTGAGAACAGTTTTCCTCAGACACAGTCCTTTTCCACAACTGGAATCAGGGCTGGTTTCTGCTTTGGCTATCTTCCCAAATCAAACTCAGAGACACTAAATTTGAAAGATGTTTGTTCGAGCTCATCACAGCAGTCCCTCTATATATTCTACCAAAGTCAACATGCTAATAAAACATTTACCTGCAGCAAACTTCATTTTTGTTCACTGTACTTGTTTCTGTAAAATATTTTTGAGCTTTCAAAAGCTCTCTTCTGTTCTCCAAGGTGGGACTCATATATAAGGCACACCCTGTGCCACAGAAAATTTTACAGGCAAAGAGAAATTCTGCCACTTACAAATACACTGGAAGAAGCCTGTATCTCCAAAATCTGATGTTATTTATGCCTCAGGCAATAAATTCAGATAAAAAACTAAATCAATGGGGTCCTCTAAAAACAAACCCTTCCTGTACTTCAGTTACTGCAGCAGTTGAGAAGGCTCAAGTGTATAAATGTCTTGAGATGCAGAGTTAAGAGATGGCCTATTAGCCAAAGACATTCAGAATTATTTACAGAAGTTATGTAACCACACAACTCTAAATATTTTTCAGCTTTGGACTGGTCCTTGTTGCATCTAGCATCTCAAACTGAGCTGCAATTTTAAGATATAACGATATATTAATATATAATTATTTTGTTCAGGATTTTTTTTACTCTTTGTATCTGTTATACTACGCAGCCTACAAGTTTGCAAGCTGTATTTTGCTAACTACAGCATGATTTCATAGACCTAACTATTGGCCTGTTTTAATACAGTACAATGTAGAGTTGATTTTTAAGTCAAAGACAGTAGTGCCATTTCTACATTTACCTTTGTTTGCCCTGGAGAAAACACAAGATTTGGACAAATACCTAACAACAAATAGAGTTTCTGATAAAACACAAATACTCCAGATAATTATTAAATCATTCGCTAAGGGAAAGCAAGCCACATTTTTAGGAGAGAGAGCTACAAACATCACTGTGCCCTTCTGTGACTTCTGTTCTCTTAAGGTTTCCTCGGAGTCACACTGATCCTCATAACTATGGTGCAATCAAACTCCTTTGGTGCAAAAGGGTCATGGTTGTGCACTACTTGCAATCATGCTGAGGGCTCCTTTGTCCCCTGCTGAAGGATTAAGAAGATTTCACAGAGCTGCTTCCTGCCAGAGTTGCTAAGAAGTCACTTCCAGCTACACACAAGGTGCTTTCCTATCCTTCCATTCCTTGGCATTCACCTCAGTGACTCACAAGGAAGGATTAAAATTGTACCCTGGAAATTCACTGAAAGTCAGTGTCTCCTTTTGTAAGCATAAAAGCCCTTCTGCAATTTCTCTAATTTGCTTCCTGTAACTGACTCTTGTTCCAAACAACATCAGAACAGTCCCACTGGCTTGGACTGAAATAGCATTCCTGGTCCAAGGTTCAGTCACTGACCATGAGAGTTAGCAGGTGCCTGGAGAAGAGAAAAAAAAATGTGCAGTGCAACTGGACCAGCTTAAGAGTCTGTTGACTCACAGATTTTATTTCTGTGACTAAAAGGTTTTGGAAGATTTTTCTTCCATGGATTTGTCTGATTGCAGCATCACATAACAGTAAGTTTAATGGTTTAAAAACATACTGCTGAAAAGTGCCTTCTTTTCAACTGATTCTCAGCCTGTTGTCTTCTAGTTTCATTGGATTTGTATTAGTTCTTAAATGGAAAGAGTATTTTTTCTCTATTTATCATCCCTATTCCACATATCATTTCAGATACTCCTCTTCCCCTTCAATCCTTTCCTTTCTAGGATGAAGAGTCACAATAAATCTACGCTTGTCTTGTAGTGAAAATGGTAGTTTCCTACCTTCAATCATCCTTGTCATTCTACAGTTTTCCCATTCAGAGCATAGTCAAGTTTTCTCTCCTAACACACACAAACATCTGTTTTTAAGAAGTGGTGAATGAACTTCAGGTAACTTCAAAAAAATGCATTAGTGTGGTTTTATTTAAAACACTTCATTTTCTTCAGACCCAAGAGGTTTTTTTCCCCTCCTGTGCTCACAGCAGAAACCCATGAATCCCACAACCGGATTCTCAGGTGAAACTCACAGTTATCCTCCCAAATAATGTTCTTGCTCTGCTCTCTGTCTCTCCTTCACTTCCTGAAGTGCCATTCAAACAACTCTGGTGGAAAAATGGCTCTGGTGATTCATGACAGTTAATTCCCACTCTGGTGAGGACCAAGGGAATTTAGTTACTGCAACGATCTTAATGCCTGCAAAGCATGCAGCTGTACAGATGCTTATGTGGAGGCTCCTTCTTTCCACTGAGGATTTTTATTATTAAAATATAAATCCATGATCTACAGGGATCTGAATCACAGCCAAAGTAATTAGAAAGACTTTTAGAGACTTTACTGACATTTGCTTCTGACCTACAAGGAATCACAAAATGTTGAACTAGCTGATGTCACCATATCCCTGAATCACACCTTGCATCTTAGAATCACAGAATCATTGAGGTTGGAAAAGATCTTAAAGATCATCAACTGAACAATCTTAAAACAATAAACCCCACCAAAACTAAGATTAACAAGAAAATAACTCTTAAAAATATCTCTTAGCAACCAGGAGACTGCTGCACCTGTGTTATGCCAGTATCAGCACTAACTGAAACTCTGCTACCACAAATTATAAAGTACATTTGCAGGTTTCCAAATGCCCAGTCAAATCTCACACTAAACAGATACGGTGACTGTTCAGTTTAAGTGACTCTTTGAACATGTCTACAATAAATTTTGCAAGCTTTAAACTTTTATGATGTCAGCACTTACAACACTGATTTATAGTCTGACTCAAATGAAGAATGCTCATGGTTGACTCAATAACATCCTCTTGCAGGATTTCTCAGAGACAGGTGAAGATTACATAAGGCAAAATAATGGATGGAGAAACAGTGCATGACCACCCATTCACCTCCTCATTTGTTGTGCAAGTGCAACTTAAAGATTTTCCTTAGCTTCAGGCTCTTACTTGTAATTACAAAATCTTTTCCTGACAAATGCTAATCAAACAGATGACAATGATAAGGAAAGACAGTTTATTTGACAGTCTCTATGCAATAACTTAGTATCCCACAGTACTTTCTAAGCTATTCAGAATGGAAACAATTTCAAAACAAAAGACTGTCCAGTTTGCCAAAGTCTAGACCCAAATTCCCAGCACCAATCTGTCTGCATGGTGGAAGGACAAAAACAACTTGAGAATTCCAGAGATCATTAGGGAATGTTTTTTAATATTTATGTATGAATATCTCTCTAGAAATTCCTTAAGCCACCCTGGCCCCTCATTATTTTATCTTTTTACTATTTTGTACTAGGAGACAGCAAACACACAAACTGGGAAGTGTACAAGGATATCGAGCCCCCCTCTGCTGAGCTCTACCACAGCATAATATACCTAATAAAAAACACCAGAATGGATGCTGGTTGTCTGCATCTTTCTTTGACTGCACATTTTAAAAAGTTTAGTTTTTCCCCTAATTGCTGAATTACAAAGGTAATCTACTTTGCAAATTATTTTAATGCTACAGAAAGGACAAATAAGCAAAGCAACAGAGATGAGCCCTGTACTTTACATTCAGCCCTTTCCCACCTGCTGCCTGACCTGCAACAGGAGACGGTCTGACCATGGTCTGTGAAGGCAGATACAGCAGAGGAAATGTGACACAAACCAACACAAAACACAAACTGGAGACTGGCAGTGCAGGAAAGCTGACACGCAATCACACGGCTGAGGAATTAAGCACAAAATTTCTGAACTCTACACAGCACCTTCCACACAGGTCCTTCCTTGCAACCACTCCCATCATAACCAGCCCATGAGCAGCAATCATTCAACAAGAAACAACCTTTCCTCATACCTTGGCTCCTTCACTCCCTACCAAAAACTTCCCTCAGCCCAGCAAAGCTCTCTTTGTGTCAGAATAGAGGTTGCTTACCCTTGAACAGACATCTTGTTCCAAACACAGACAAACTTTACTTAAAATCTACAAATCCCACAGTTCTCCACTTACCTATCCAGAGTGTCCTGAGGCACTTTACTCCCTCCAGCTCTGCTGTTGACACTGCTGTTCTTGTTGGCAGTCATGGTCATTTCTGCTTTCTAGAAATGTGGATATCTGTGAGAAGAAAAGTCAATTAAGCTTCAACAAGCCCAAATGACAATTAACTCCTTGAACTACTATGCTGTGTAAAGGCAGAACTCCAGGTTGCTTTTCATTCTATAAAATGCAATCAGTGTAGTTATGATCCTGAAAAATTAAACCCTACCTCTCTACTGCTGCTAATCCACATCCACAATCAAGTTTATCAGAGCCCAGTGCTATAAATGGAAATAACTTATGGGAAGTAGGTGTGTGCTACAGGTGCTGGTCTGTCTGACGAACAGAGCTTGATACCAAGTTCACAAAATATCACAGGTTTGGTTCTTCTGTCCATAAGAGTATGTGGAGATCCCAGCAACAGCTCTGTGTGGTACTTGAAAACACCATAGCTGTGTCTGGGAGTTTGACCACACCACAGCTATCTCAAGGAATAAAAAGAGCTTTCTCACCTTTAAAGTGCAGCTCTATTATGGAAATATTTTCTAATAGTGAAATTTATTCAATGATGGATTTTTGAATATAATTTTCAAATCTGCTTGTGATACGAAAATATCACAAGAGGTTTTCTCTGTTGGCCTCAGGATTCTTTAGGTAAAGCTGTCTTAGGACACTTTTAAAACCTCAGGTAATATAAAGAATCTTTATCAATTCGTAGCTGGTTTTACAGCAATTTGGTAATCTCAAAAGCAGTGAACTTAATTTCAGCCCTGTGTATAAAGTTAGGTGCCCAAAAGATGGATCTCACTTCTGTGGCGTTACTACACACTGGCAAAGAAACATCCCAGTACCAAGATTTATTTTACCTTCATTCTCCTGTCTTAATAGCAATGTCATGCTGTGACCAAAGGGAGAATATGATGATATGGACAAAGGCCAGGATGTCATCAAAAGGCTGCAAAAGTAGGAATCCCTAATATCATTGGGATAGCATTGGCCCCTCCATTGACTATATCCCATGTTTCTCCAGTGTAAAGCACAGCTCTTAGTGGCCACTTCTTCTGTCATTGTAATCCCTTGAGAAATATTTTGCAAAACAAGGGAGGAATGTATTTTCATGTCATGATAAGATTCCTAAAATGCCAGCAGAGTCCCTTGAGAAAGAAAATGAACACTATTTCCTCCACCTGATGCTACAGGAGTCATTTATATGAAGGATTCTGTGGCTCTGGCAGCACCAGTCTGGGTGGTTTAGTTTATGCTGCTTAGTTTATAAACTAAAATATCTACCATGGTTTACAGCACTGCCACCCAGGGTCTGACCAGAACTACCAATTTTTACGACCATTAACAGAACAGCTAATGCAAAAATAAGGAGTGTTACAAAACTTCTTGTTTACTCAAACCCACAGGAAGTCCAGACTGCTTGAGAAGCCACTGTAATGTGATGCTGCAAAGCAAGCTGGGGACTGACAACACACAAAAATCCCTGTACTAACAGACCTATCACAGTCAAAGGACATTCTCTAAACCACTTTATTCCAAGCAGTTCTGCCACAAACACAGTCAGAAAATCTGCAGACTGCAGCTCCAGAGGCAGAGTCAATCATGCTGACCAGAGACTCCAGGTCTACTTGTCCTTCTCTGCTGTTTTGTATCAATTTTCCCAGATTAAGTAGAGATTTTTTTTCCCCTGGTTGGTAACATTTTTTCTACACTGAAGCTCCCTAAATTCCTCCAGTGTCTCATTGTTATTGTTAGCCTTACATTATCAAGATTACAGGACTGTTACAGAACTGCCTGTTCTGACTGGAAAAGGAATTGCTCAGGACAAAAAAGGAAGCCTGCTAATGCTGGCCAAGCTTTCTAGGACTGTACATTCCACAGGGAGTAAGCAGGTTTTTTTAATGTTTTCCACACACCAGTTTAATACTTTTACTGTATCAAATCTAAAGCACTTATTAACACGTAATGTGAGAAAAATGAGATAAACATGGCATAAGGAGAACAATAACTTACCTGACACATTAAAAAAACATAGTGCTTTTATGCTGCTGGTTTTGAGAGTCCACTTTTCCCATACCCAAAATAATTTGAGGGGGGTGGGGAGAAAAGTATGTCAAAGTTTGATAAAAATCGTCATCAACATTTACAAGAAGTAATTATTTAAATGTTACATTTCAAAGCCACCTTAAATGTCAAGTAGAACAAAGTAGTTTGTTTTCAACTAAAGATAAATTGAGTTCCTAAAGACAATTTCTCAAGATTTACCGAAAGAAGGGTGTTCCTTCCCATGCAGTTGAGACTATGATATATATGGTGATAGCAACTGACTTTTCTATTCAATTTTCCTTTAATGCTTATTTTGAATGAATATTTTAATGCAGGTGATGCTGGTATCATCCTAGCATATGCAGAGAAAATGCAAACATCATGAACATGGCAGAAAAGTATTCAGCCATTTAAAGAGGTGCCTGTAAGGAAGGATTTGTATCACCTCAAAAAACCCACTCACCCATCCACCAATCCACATCACCCCAAAAATAAAGGGAAAAGAATAAAACAGAGACAAAGAAACAAGGAAAGAAAACCTAAAGTAAACGTTGTGGTTATGTAGAAAGTTATTTTAGAGCCTTCAAATGAGTCTGAGAGCCTGCAAATTTATTCAATCTTTGTAGGGTCAGAATCACATCCCTTGGGCTTGGGTGAGAGCACATTACACTATTTGCAAATTATTCTTCACAAAGCAATGGAAACCAAAATCTTTCAAGCATTGTGACACACTGTTAAAAACAGACCCAAAAATAGTAATGTCACACAGATTCTGCATTGCCTCATAAACGATCTAACAAACCTGGTCTATAAATGCAGAATTCTGTTTTATTTGTAAATGTAGAGAGTTCCTCTGAAACCCTTACTTAGCCATAATTTGTGCTTTGCTCCAGACATGGTTTCACTAATTTCACTAGGATAGCTATCAAATTGGCAATTTAATGAGCCCAAATGGTAGAATCATTATATCAATTTTGCTTAAAACCTCCACAAACCATTTATCAGGATCAAAAAGCAGAGATGACAGAGGAATATGAGAAATTATGTGATGGCAACATGGGATCTGCTGCCCATGCCAGGCAAGGTTAAGCATCCTGACTAAAAAAGGCTGCTGCAAAATGGATGTTTCCTAACAGATCTTTATCATTGCAAGAAGCTCCAGTGACAGAATATTCCTTATGGACCATCTTCCCCCCCGTTAATGGTATACTTACACTTTTTAAATTAAACTGTGCCTTGGAGCTTTTTTTATGCAGCACTGAAAGCCATCCCACTTTGGGCTAATGAACTGTACAGCACCATTTAATGTCTAATTCCATTAACAGGTGTTAGTAGGGGAGGGGTAAATCCTCTGCTCCTCCCCTCTGCAGTTTAAAATTAAGAATAATTTATTTAAGCATCCCAACACTTTGGAAACACCCACTCTCAGTCCCACTACTGAAAAAGTGGAAGTTTTTTCACTAAAAGCTGTGAATGGGAGTGGGTTGAGGAGTGAGGCTTGGAGCAAGCACCTGAAAAGTCAAGGCAACACAGCATGCTTAAATTGCTTTATAGCTTCAAGAAAACCTCCTGCTTTCTAATACACAGTGTCCATCAGTTAGCACATTCCAAGAACTGACTTCTTCCTCTCCTTCTGTGGAAGGTGAATATCATTGAACTCAGAATAAGAATTTGCATGTGGTGTCTGATGACTTGAGAAGGGAGCCTCTGAATGTAGGTTCCCAAGCCCTCTCCTGGCATTATCACTAACATGGCTTGAAATCTACTTGAGATCCTGAGTTCTGAAGCTCTTTTCATGCAGATTACCTTCCTCTTGAAATTCCACTGATCTGGGATCTGGAAAATATGGGAAAATATTATTCCTTTGGTCTGCCCCACAGGCAGAGACCTGGAGACATAACGGAAGTAGTAATAGGGAAGAACTACAGGCTTCTAAAACAAACTCATGCTTTTGAAAAATTACAATAAATACAAACTTTCATAAATATATTTATAATAATTGATGTGTCTACTTATTTTTGCCTTAACAGTAGCTGCAACAGAATGGCTTTAGCCATTAAGAAGTTAGCTTAACATGTTAATTTGCTTTTCTGGGTGCTTTAAGGGAGCTTGCCCACATGTCAAGAGGTGTAGTGCATCTGAACTCTTGTTTAGGAGTTGCAGCCTGCTTTGTGCAATTTGCCTACTCCTTTCCAGTAAAACAGATAGTTTATGTCCTTCCAGAACAATGTCAGTTCTGATGAACTGGAAAGTCCAATAAAACGTTTAAAGATTCCTGCCTTTGAGAGGGTGCCTGTAGAGACCTCTGAGAATGTTACCAGAACTACATCAGGAATACCTGTTCTCTGGACTGGTATTAACGCCACAGTCTCATCCAAAATTTCCCTCCCTATAATCCACAGCCTGTTTTCAACCAAGTCAGTGACCAGTCTCTCTGCTAAGCTTCCACAGCTAGGTGGCAACTTTACTACTAGCACAAACTTCCTACTCTAACCAGCAGCAGTGGTGAACTTGGTTGCCATTCAACCTTGCCAAAACCACCCTCTCAGCACTTCAGTCCCCACTGAACTGAGCTGGTACTACTGGGAAACTGATGTTGCAGCACTTACTGGAGGGAAAAGAAGTTACCTCCCCTAGGCAGGTGGAAAGCAGACACTCTGCGTAAAGCAAAGACAGCTCTCCACTCACCCTTCACCCTCCTTTCCTGTTTTTCTGCCACCTAAAATGCTTTTCCCTTTTCTGATATTCTTGTTCTTTCCTATTTTGTGCCTTTATTCTGTCTTCCTCACCCTACTTTATCTTATTACTTCATTTATCTTCTTTCAAGCTATTCTTTCCCCCCTCCTTAATTGAAAATGGCAATATGTGGTGGAGAGAACAGACCTCACTTGAAATACACTGCAGTGCAAATGTAATGCCTGAACTACATACGAACTTAATGCTAAGCTCCTCTATTACCCTTGGCAGTCCTAGGGAAATCACAGCTTCCAAATGGAAAGAAAACAACAAATCTAGGAAGAAGACAATTAGAGAAGGAGGCATGAACAGAAAATATGTCTGTTATTGAATCAGAAATTAGTCTTTCCCTGTGTAGGCTAAAGAAAGTGTTTGGGTTTTAAAAAACACATTGACTGTTTCAAGCTTAAATATCTTGATTTGAGATACCAGGGTAGAAAGGGTCTACTTAGAAACTATGCCAAACATATATCACAATTCTTTGGTATTATTCTTCTTTTGTTCTTTCGTTTAATCCTCAGGATTTTTGCATTAAAAAAAACATTCAAGTCTCAGGAGCTCACCTGTTCCTGTTGCTTACACTTCAGTGAAGTTATAATGCTCTAATAGCAACATCAACACCATTTGCACAATAATGAATTGCTTCTTGTGACACAAAAACCGAATTATAAATTTACTGAGGAATGAGACTTGGTTAGCTTAGAGGAACAAATATTCTTTTTCATTAATATCTCTTGTGTCACAAAGGATACGATAAATGAGAAAATAGAGTGTCCTTTGGTATTTCCCACAGGGTGTGACCAGTCCCTAAAAACATCCCAGTGCAATTCACAGAGTGAACAAACAATGATGGAAGTCTTAGTAAGTCTTAGAAGAAACTTCCCAGTTGAGCTGACACCCATGACTGAACCCTCCTCACACCAAGGCTGACTGACAAAGTCTGCCAGACAGCTCAGAAGCCTCCTGGCTTTGCAGCTGCTGAAGGTTTTGTTAGGGCATCATCTGAGGCAAAACACAGGTCACAGCCATCCTACAGAGCAAGCTGCTGTGCTCAGAAGTGTCAGCACAACTTCCTGCCTGCCTGTCAGGCACACGTGGCTCCCACTCAGAGCCCTGCTAGAGTAAAAATTGTAAAATTATTAGCAGTTATAGGCCTTGCAAAGTGTTTTAATGATACATGATGGGAGGAAGGGCAATCATCTTTGGATACCTCAGTAAGGTCAAGAGCTGATACGTGGTGATACTATGCATCTCCTTCTGGTTAGATCACGGTGTGTTAGTGACTGTTCTGAGCCAGTATCTCCCAGAAGCAGGTCCTGTCTGTGATACTCAAGCTGGCAGTGCTAATGCTTCCAGTGAAGAAACTATTAATTAAAAAAATTTGCATGGACTGTGCCAATATTATGATATAAAAACCCCCTGGATGAGGTATGGGCTGGAGACCTCATGGATGTAAGTAGAAAACACTGGTGAAAGCTGTCTTGGCTTGTACAAAGATATGAGAACAACATTGGGTCTGTCTCTTTAGCTTTTGGCAGTTAGCCAGGGAATCTGTAGAAAGGCACACAAAAGATTTTAATTCCCCTAGAGAAGATCTTAATTCCTCTGTATCCAAAGTACATCCAGAAGTGAACCTGGACACAGGCATTAGCAGCAACAAATGGGATGGCAAAAAGTCCATTGTTTGTATTAGAGATTTGTGCAGGAACCTTTCAGGAAGGTATCTGTTTACATTTAGAAATGATGTTCTTGCACTCAAGGCAACATCTGCAGGATGCAGAAGCTCTGAGCTGTGTTGGACCTCTGACATGGATTTCAGCTGCAGTCTTAGGAAACCTCCTTAGAGGTAAGATCTACAAATCCAGTGCCAGAGATTAAAGCCCACCACCCACATTCTGGCATCTGGCTGAATGGCCCATTTTCTCAAAGGTACTCCTATTTTTCCTACTACCTCAGGAATCTGTCCAAATCTCGACATATCACTGCTGTACCAGAGATAGAGGTTTAAAACAAGCCTGACTTGAGGCAATGAGAGCTCTCTCATGCACAGTGGTTTTCTGATTCAGATTCCCTTCATGTCTACGAACACTTTGGCTACACCTCCCTCTCCTTCAAACTCTACATGTCCCAAGCCAAAAGAAACAAACCCAAGTCCCCCGTGTTCCCAGGATGATAAACTACAATGAGGTGTGAGCAGCCTGACTGAAAGGGTGCAGTCCATGCCCTGCTTAAGTTCCCACCTCAGACAACTAAGTAAAGAATTATCAGAGAGAAGCATGGAGCCAGCAAAATGAGTGAACCTCCCTCCCAGCTACTGAAACGAGGATGTATGCAAAAGAAGAAGCAGAGAGAAGGGGTGAGGTCCAGACAAACATGAGAAGAGTTCAAGACTGGTAGAGCAAAGGTGAGATGACAGATAGCTAACATACCATGAGAAAAACACAAATGGGAAACAAGAAAGTGAAGAGATTTTTTTAGAAAGATGGAAGGGCAATAAGAAAGCCCAGGTGGGAAGAGAAATACAGACCCCTTCTTCCCCTCCACACTGGGAACGTACTCTGTGTTCCCCAGAGAAAGCAGCCCACCTTTCCTCATGGTCCAGCATGTTTTCATTCCACGGCTATAATCTTCATCATGGAATAAACTTTGAATTTTTTGGAAGATACTTCAAGAAAAATGGATGTGCAATACTGTGGTAACCTAACATGAGACTTCACCAAAAGAGACAAATTCCTGCAGTCCTGCAAAGCAGGTGCAAGTCCATGGGAGTGAGAAGTGCTCAGGGTCTGCATAGCTGGTCATTCAATACACAAACTCAAATCTAAATCCAAGTTTTTGAGTCCCTAATTCATGGGTAGAAGCCTCATCCCCCATGCACACACAGCCCTGCAGTGATTGCCGGCGACTTGCAGTTCCTAGATTCCTGCAGTTTCTTTACAGAATTGGTTCTAAGGGAGATTGGAGGAAAAAGAGAAGAGGAAAAATGACTGAGAGAATATTGGCAGAATGACAATATAGCAGAATGACAATAACAAACTAATCACAGAAAACTACTTCTTATTCCCTTTGTTAATGAAAATTAGAGTAGCTGTAGCAACAAAATCAGGGGCAGGGAGGAACAAAGTCTGAGACTTTTCAGTATCTCCAAAGAACACAGCTTTCTAATATGGAAAAACAAGATTTATGACACCAGCAGCTCCTACAAGGCAGGGCTGTAGTAGTACACAGTGGTTTCTATTAAAGTCACCAATCATTAACCAGTACAGCTAGGCTTAGCAGTTGACAGGCAACATCATCTCTTCCAGTGAGCCACGATTCCTTCAGGGACTGAACTAGCTTCTCTAGCTGTATGACGTGCCCTGCAGCCCCATTCCTAGTGGATTTACGTCCTATTGTCTGTCAAGCCCTGTGACAGAGTGACTACTGTCACTGCTCAACAGAGACATCTCCCGCATTCAAGCCTTTGTGCCTGGATCCCTTCACCAGCCATCACACACTGATATCCCTATGGATGCTGCCCACAGCACGGCCCTGCACACTCAGCAAGCATCTCAGGGAGAAAAGCATTTCAGTTCCCGTCTGCCTGTGTGTATTTTCCTTGTCAAATACACACACTTGCAAGCTCAAAGAGGGGAGGAATGTCTGGCACTTCTGCAGTGACCATCTGGCAGAAGCACCGCTCCATTTTCTGGCAACTTGACCAGAGTCTTAGAACAATTATTTCAGTTCCTGATTCAAGCGCTGGAGACAGAAGATCAAGTTACATTTCTCTCCAGCCATCAACACTAATTCAGTCTTCACTAAGTCAGCCTTGCTGGAGTTTCACTCTTCAACACTAAAACAAAAAAAACAACAAAAACAACAACAACAAAACAAAACAAAACAAAAAAGAAAAGTGTGAATCTACACTGAAAAGCCAGTAGAAGAAACACAAGGAATTTCAAGAGTTGTCCTTCACAAATGTAAAAAATGCCAGTAAGATCCAACAGAGAAGGAGCTGTTTCTTCCCAGAAAGGATATTTCTATAAGAAAAAATGATAAAGAATGGGATGTATTGAAAATTAAATGATATCACGGTCCTCAGTGACATCCCCTGGTTTTATAACAACCATGTAAATAAGCTTTCTTCCCTTACTATCACAAGCTGATTGCAAGTTGAAGAGAGCACCTTCCCAACTATCGCTCAGTCACAGGTATACACAGCCATCAGCAGAGGTGCTTTTCCCAAGGAAAGAGTTCAGATCCCACAGCACTGACCTTTGTCATCTGCATGAAAGGAAAGTTTCAACAAGCTACCACAAGCAAAAGTGTTATAAATCACCTTTCATCAGGCCTCCAACCACTAGCCAGAGAAACAACTGGAAACACTTAAGCCTGTTTTAACATTCCTTGTAGAAGGCAGCAGAGAAACACCTCCCCATCCACCCACTGGAGCTGATTACAACCACCAAACCACTCTGGAAAGTGGCTCCTGCCAGTGGAGTTTCTGTCGAGGATTTCTGCAGCAACAGCCTTTCCCAGCAGAGATAGAAAACCAGGTAGCAGCCACAGAAACTCTAGCTCTGTTCCCATGTAAGCTGCATCCAGAGCGGCAGGAGGGATCCACAGGGGTTTAGATGGAGGCAAAAAGAAACAAATCCACAAACAAATAGTGAATGATATCACATATCTTTTAAACCTTCACATGCTGGGAGATGGTATTTGATGATTTGAAAGAGCTTCTCTTCTTTCCTTTTATGAAAATGATTTACATGCAGCTGTGTACATGACATGTTGGAGACTTCTCAAGAGACCAGATGCTGTTCCAAAGAACTCACACTTTTATGACAGGAATTTCATAAATGAAGACACTAACTATCTTCCCAGATGCAGGCCTGAATAGACTCACTGTGCTGGAGAGTTCTGCTGAGGGAAAAATCTTTCTTCACAGTCTGCAGAGCAGGAGTAAACCTGGCACAGAGGAGCCTGAACTGCTTCATTCTCAGATTGAGGAGAGAGAGACCCACAGGGGCTGCAAGATAAGCGCTGCCCCCGTCACACAGGCCCATGAAGAATGCTCCCAGGCTTCCCAAATCCCACTTCTCTGCTTGCAATCCAAGTCTGAACATCTGTAATGCTGGAGAGGGCATGGGAGAGCACAGCCTCAGAAATGTGTCAGGTAGAAAATGTGATCCCATGGCCTTACAGTAAGCTGGATGTGTCCAGGAATAACAAGTAGCCAGTGCGTGCAGGAATAGGGTCCCATTTCTTGTTTTCAGGTTGGCTGCAATGCCATAATGTGCTACCACTTATGTTTAGCAATATTGAAACGTGCAACCTTAACTTGAAATATTTGTGTGAAATCATTAATTTTATCCAGACAGCATTTGGAATGTTGCTCCGGCATCAGCATTTCTACTCAAAGTTTTAGCACTGGTGTTACTACTTTAGCTCAGTTCAAAACTGTTAGTAAAATATAATTTAATAGCAATTTGATTTTGCAATGATCTCATTGAAAAGGCATATGCAACATTGCCCTTGCAACACAGAAACAGCCACAAGATAAGCCTAAGGGACCTAGATTAACACTCTGATCAGATAAAATTTCAGCCCCTTCTCCCTTACATGGAATGTTTTGGCCTTTTGCCAAGCAGAAAACATTCCACACACAGTAGGGTAAATTTGGTACAGCACCCATATGGAAATATCTTCTTCACAAGGCCAGGGTGTAAAATCTATTATCTGAACACATGTGCTCTCTTACTTCAAACATGAGTGACCCTACAGCCTTTGACAGTACAGTACAGTCAAACTTTCCCCATCTCATGGGAGTCCATATTTGAGCAAGCTTTAGAATGGCACTGGCACTAAAGCTGGCATTCGTCTTTCTTTTCTTCTTTCCTATGGTTTTAAGCTGAATGCAGCACAAGTCCAATTTGCACCTGCTCCCTATACAAAAACATTTTTATTGTTTCTTTTAAAGTGTGGTTACTGTAGACAATAACTCTGCATCAAGCAGACCTTCAGAATTGGACCTGTCTACTCACAACAAAAATGTCAAAGCAGATTTCGCTATGATCATCTATGGAACAGCCTGAAGTTGTGGCAGGAGAAGTTTAGGCTGGATATTAGGAAAAGGTTCTTCACTCAAGAGGTCTTTGGGCACTGGAACAGGCTCCCCAGGGCAGTGGTCACAGCACCAAGCCTGACAGAGCTCAAGAAGCATTTGGGCATTGCCCTCAGGCACCTGGTGGGACTTTTGTGGTGTCCTGTGCAGAGCCAGGAGTTGGACTCCATGCTCCTCATGGGTTTCTTCCAACTCATCTTATTCTCTGATAACATATAGTTCATTTAGTGAAAGGGAAAACTGCAGTTCTATTCTGCTTTCATAGAGTTTATGCTTATGCAGTTCTCACCTTAATGCTCATTTCAGACACTCCTTTGCTACTGTTCATAGAGGGTGATACCAGTAAGAAAATTACAGCTCAGACTTCTCTCCTGTTTCCTACTCCTTTCACTGCTCCTCCTTCAGTTCAGTTGCACACACACTCATCTTCCCAATACCAGAATTTAAAAATGTGCATCTACAAATGGACAAATTGTTACAGCTAGAGGTACTGCACATACACTCGGAAAATAAACTTCACAAATAAAACTTCTTTTCCAGTAAGTAAATTGATCAGAATGAAGTATACACACAGTGTAAACAACACTTTCCTACTAAAAATTCCATCATCACAAACCAAAAAAGGCTTTAAAGGTAAAAAAAAAAATCTATTATACAAACTCTTTGGTGTCAGCTTCCTATGAATGTATTTTCCCCTGTGTTTGATTAATGAACAAATCAAAACATTCAAGACAGATACTAAACAGTTTTGTCTGGCATGAAGTCTGCATTGCCAGATTCCACAGGGTTTCCAGTTGGTACCACGAACTCGGCCACAGTTCATTCAAAACTCAGTCCTAGTGCTCCAAAAATAAATACATATTTAAATAAATATCATAAATAAAACATAAATAAATATCTACATTTTTGTGATGCCAGGAAGGTGATTTGTATTATAGAGGCAGATAAAATTATACCTGTGCCTACTGCACAGTGGACAAAAACTGACAGCAGATTCCACCCTGCTACAGCAAAATAAATGCCTTTTGCAACTCCAAAAGGTAAAGATTTATAAGATTATGAATCCACTTCAAATACCTTTTGTGACTAGCAACTCATCTGATGATTTAGGGATGAGATGTTTTAATTCATAATTTGTGTTGAAATTTGTAGGTGTTATAAATGCACCAGGATTCACAAGTTTCTACAGAGCATGAATTCCTGAAGCTTCCCAATGGTATAACTGCCTCTCTCTTCTAGTGTGTGCCTATTACTTAAAATCTGAACTCTTACCTCATTTTCCCCAGACAAATATTCTCCTATTTAACCTAAAGAAGAATGCATGATGGGACACCAATATGCAACAGGTTTTCTTTATCCTATGTTTTAGAGACAAAAGTCATGTTAAGAAGCTTTTTTTCTGATCCTAGGGAATCTAAACATGTGAAAAACATGAAATTCACTTTGGCTGATTCTTCACAGTAGCTGTAATCTAGGTGAGGATCTAAAGAAAATATAGGTGAGAAAATGGTTTGAAGTTTGAGGGCTTTTTTTCAAACTGCAGTTTAATTTTATGGCAGATTCAAGGTATTATCTCTGCTCTTCCAGACAACTGTATTTTCTTAACCATTTGACCAGTCTTTTCATCAAAAAGCCAATAAGGTTGGAGTTTCTCAGTGTGTGATAAATTCACCTCATGCTGTAGCAGAAGATCAAGCAACAGCTCCATTCAATTCTCACAGAAGCAACTTTTGGCCCTTCCAGTTTTAATGGGAAAACTGGAGCCACAACACAAAAAATGAGAGCTCTTTGGAAATGCAACCACACCCCGCTCATATTCTGCTCTGTGCCCCATGTCCCCATCCACAGATACACAACTGAGAAATACCAGCTGTTGAAGCTTTGCAGACGGCAAATCCAATACTGTGCCATTTTGGACTTTCTCCTCAAAGGATCGTTCCACATGGCTTCTTTTATAGGGTCAGGATTTCTTTTCTTGGGAGGATGGGTATTTGGGCATGGAAAATATCTGTGGGCATGAACAATGGGGAAATAGCATTTATAAACTGAAGCAAAGCCTTTCCAATTTGTGGGAACAGCTGGAGGGAGGAAAGAATCACATGAATAATGTAGTTGAAACTCAACAGGCTGTTGACAGTGAGTCCTTTCAGATGCTCACTATGGCTACACTCTTACATGACAGTACAACATTTAAATCTATAACTAAAGATGAGTCAATGCACAGTGATATACCCAGCATTTTGTTTCACTACACTGAGATTAATCAATCCATCCTTCCCCGACACATAATTTGTGGGGAAGGAAGAGTAGTTTCTTCCGCATCTTGTGTATTTCATGGTGCTATATAAGTGTGAGAATAAGCATTAATTTTCAGTGCTGCTTTAAGCAGAAAAGTCATTTAATACAAAAGTATTAAGCTCAGCAGTCAGTCCAGGGGATGGCTGCACAGGCACCTTCAAGACAGCATCTGCTGAGCTTCATGCTTCTCAGAAGGTACTTCACTCCTGCCACACACAAAGAGGCTTTCAGGTTGCAAAAGGAATCTTGTTTCTTACAAGAAAAGAGGAAGAGTTTCTGTGTATGTCATTCAATACAGCACGTTTTCAGAGTAATTCCACAAGTGAATGCCCAATGAAAATAGACAAAAAAACAGCCAAAATTCCACATGAGGAAACACCTAACAATCTCACTCGAAGTATTACAGAAATCTTTCAAAATACTGTCAGAATACTTTACCCATGTTGAGGATAAGCAAATATATTTTAATAAATAATTTTCTTTTTCTATTGGAAGAACTAAAAGCTACTTGCCAGCTAAATATTTTCCTTCAAAGCTACTCTGCTTCAGCCAAGCCCCATTAACCATTGTGCTGTTAGACAAGATTGCTTTGATGTCCACAGATCATACAGAAGATTTAAGACTATCTGAAAAATTCTGTGATAAGGTCAAGGTAAACCAAGGTAAAAAGTGTTTACTCAGTTCTAATTTAGTCAAGTTTTACTTGTTTCACATAAATTTTATCTACTTTTGATTGTTTTTTTATCTAGCACTACATAGTGCAAAACTTCTATTATTACTACTGCCTGACTTACCCAGTCAGGAAACTCAACCATCTAAGGAGAAACAAAGACTAAATTAGAAATACTCTTCTCTGTAAGGAGCTCCGAAGGGGAAAAGAAGTGTTGACTTTAATTGAAGGGGTCCAATGGCCCTGTTCAGATTAGCCAAGCAATTTGAGTCTCACTTAGTACTCTCTGAGAGCCTGGGCAAAACATGGGGTTTCAGGGTTTGCTAGGGGGTGTGTGGGGGTGAAAATTAAAGTTCTCTTTGGGCACTATAAACAACAAAGAAAACCCACACTTCCTCTATCAAACTTCAAATGGATACCCCAAGAACTAGTTTCAGCAGAAACTATTATTAAAAATTCTTTTGGAAAATATTCAAGTTATGGTTTATGGATAGAAAAGCATTTTTAAAATACACATTAATGCTTCCATTAAGAAACAAAAAAGAGAAACATGCAGATAAATAACTATTTAAACTAATGCTTTGGCAACAACAAAAAAAGAAAATTTAGTACATCACTTAACAAATGGATTTGACCCAGATTCCTACCCTCTGTTTTAAGAGAACATTCTTGAGAAGAGTTCACAGGCTGTCGGTACTACTAATTTATCTCAATTGTGTTACAGCTTTCAAAGCGTCAGTAAAAGACTTGCAACATCCGTTCCCACTTTGTTGCCTACACATATTCTTACCAGTAAGGGTTATTAAAAGAAGCTGAACTAAAACAGAAAACAAGAAAAATTTTAAATCATAATCAGCAGTTGAAGGGAAGGATGTTTCTTCTACATACTAAGAGACTTGAAGGATCTGCTACAATAGCAATTTTGGCTTGCTCTCCACTTCATATAGTCCCTAGTTCTTGTGACAAGATTAGTTTTGGTTAAAATTTGTGTTTGCTTGCCTTTGGCCCACCCGGGTTGTCTTCATCCTCAGATGATGAGACTGTCATGCCCTTTCCTTTATTTCAGTCTGAAAAAATCACCAACTCAGCTGTGTAGAGGGGGAAAAAAATCTAACTGTATATTCCTTTTAATGAACATTTTTATGGAGATAGTGGATGAAAGTAGTCTCAAGATACTTATGTGGTAGTTCATTAAAAAGCTCCGTACAACATGATACTGTTCTCTCAACAATAGTCTTATCTTCACACCCTTAACAATTGACTCTCCAGTTGCTCTACTGATTTTAAATTTCTCTCTGTGGCTCTGCTACTGAGCAGAAGTCTAAAAAGAATACATGTGCCACTTCTCTGAGTCTGCAATAGAGCAATCAGAGTTATCAGACTGCTCAGCACAACCTATCTTTTACTTTTAAACTCCAAGGCTCTGCATGCCCTTTCCCTCCACATTGGTTTATCATGATCAGAATCGCTGACCTGAATTTTCCTCTTTTGGAAAACGTACTATATTTGCAATTTCCAAGCATGCTATAAAAGTCACAGAATCACAGAATAGCTGGAGTTGGAAAGGACCTCTGAAAACCATCCAGTCCAAAACCCCTGCTGCAGGGTCAACTAGAGCAGGTTCCACAGGATCTTGTCCAGGGTGGGGTTTGAATATCTCCAGAGGTTTTTTTTCTGAAACAGTTGTTTTCATTAGTACTTAATATTTAGGTACCTGAACAATTCAGTCCATCTGATGTTACAAACAAGCTCCTGTAGCTCTATCACAATTTTCTACTTGAAAAAAGAAGCCTTGTTATAGCACCCCTTTTAATTCTTTCCAATTATTTAAAAAAATAAGAGTAACTGATGTTTTGAGAGACTGAATGAGCATCCTATTTGAACAAAGGTCTTTCACCTCCTTAATAATCAGTAAAACCAAGATTAAAACTCTGTCTTGTCAGCTGAGATGAAGGAATTGCTAGACATCAATAAACATTTCTCAGCCAAAGTTACAGGAGCTCAGCATCTTTAAATATCCCAGTGAGAAGGAATACATATTTAAAAAATGAAGTTTCCAGTTAACATATGTAAAATCACACCTCGAGCTTTTTTCCCTAAGCTTTTCTTTTTGCATGTCATTTTTGTTTCTGTCAACATTGTAACATAAACCATCTGAGAGGCTTAAAACTAAACAGTTCTAAGCAGTGGGTGAAACCACAGTATGTTAGCTGACAGGAGGTTTAGGCTCCATCTTCATCTTTAAGCATCTATTACTCAGCTGCTGTTTCTCTGCAGCAAGGGCTGGAGCATTCATAGGCCTCAGTCCAAGACTCCTAGTTTCCTAATAGCTGCTGCTTAAGCAGGTTTTTTCTTGATTTGGTTGTTCCTTTAATAACTACACCATCATTGTATTCCATCTTGCCCATCTGAATACAACCAATACTAATTCACACTTACTGCAGCTAGTGCCCTTCATTGAACACCACTGAAATGACAGCACACATGGCTGTGATGTCACTTGACAGAATTATCCCCATCTGACAGGCGTCAGAGCTGGGACAGAGATGAGGTACATAAAACAAGACATTGATAGTAAGAAATTAGGGTAAAGCAGAAGAAATACAAATAAGATATCTCTTGAGTATTAGCTAGCTCTCCTTCAGCCAAATATAAAGCTATTTGCAAAAAACTAAAAGATTTGTCCTATAGCATATAATCCACAGCCAACTCTAGCACAAGAGATTTTGTCCCTGAACAATCTGAAGAGTGGAAGAATGAAAGCTTATAAAATATATCCTTGTCTGTGCTGGAAACAGCACAATTTCAAACCAGAGACTAATGCTGAAATACAATCCAGGGGCTGGGCTTCCATTCATAAACTGTTCCATTTGAACACAGGGTCTGGAATGAATTTTATCCTCATGTTCAACCAGAGAACCACAATTTGTTAGAGTGCTGCACTTTTCAGTTTCAAAATCATATCCCTAACATTTTTTTCTGTCAAGTCCAATGGAGATTAGCAGACTTTTCAACCAGGATCATCCATAAAGAGAAAATACAGCAGAATCCAACTGCCCAGAGAGATGAAGAAGCAAGTCCAGTTACGTACCACATGGCTAAAAGAAAAGAAAACCTACTGTGTACACACAGCTTCAACAGTCTGAGCTGGAAAGGCATCAGAAAGGTCCTTCCCTTAGTAACAGCATAAGTGAGATCTCAAATTTTTAGCTCAGTAACAGCATAACTGGGGTCTCAGATTTTGGCACTGTCTTTAAGTTACCGCTAGACGGTCTGTGCAGCAGCCCAGCTCTATTACTCCTGTGTAAGATCACAGTAATGCTCCCTGACAACTCCAAACCCCAAAATAAATAACCAGTGCTTCCCAGTCATTGCATATTCTGCAGCTAAGATGTGCCACAAAGGTACAGGCTTATCTACATCACTTAAACTTTGAGCTGTTTCAGGAACCTCCTTAGGGTTTTCTAGGTAATCATTACTCTCTGATGTTCAAATTAAAAGGAATTTAGGATTCAACAACATTGGTATGACCAATTTCAATCTATAGGGTCACCGCTTTTTGCACCAGTTGTCTACAGTTTTCCAGTGTCTTAAAATATTTCTCTGGCAAAGAGACCACTCCAAAAATTGCAACAGAGCTGAAAACATTTTCATTGATATTTCTCCACATACAGCAAGATGAAAGAAGCATCTGCTGCCAGTATACAACAAGGTAAAAGTAATTTAAATAATTACAAAAAGAATCCCATCAACTTCTGGGCTAAAACAATTTCCTCTTCTGGAAAAAGGGAAGGGAAATCGGTAACATGGTCCTTCAGCCCAAGGATGTGATCCAGCAATCCAGTCTGTGATTTAACATGCCATTTTTAAATACTAATTTTTCTCACAGATCTTATTGCACCAGAAATCTCTAGGTTGATCATTATATACTCATACCACACCACAAGTCAGATTCCTACAGTACATGGAGAAGTAGAAACTAGGCTTCAGTTAACATAAACCTTTAAATGAAGACGAAGGAAATTATGACAGCCATCAGGTGCGGAATTCTTATACAGTAAAATTTATTAATCTGTTAACTATTAATCAAACTTTTATATGCCAGTAAAAAGCTTTCCATTTGATAAGTCAAAGCCACTACCATGTCTCCTTTGCATTACATTCATATATTTTATCTACTTGGTTACCTAATAAAACATAAACATTTACCCAATAAAATGTCTAGATCCCTTCAAGCCTTCCACCTCTCTTTGGCTGACACTGAGCAGTCATTTGAGAGCATGGATGACAATTTAGAATGAACCCTGCTTTGACTAGAGCTGCTGTAGAACATCTTTTTAAAACTCATCTCTGGGTAGTTCTGTTTGTGACTAAAAAACATTTTTAACACAGCAGCTAATAGCTCCATGAGATGCTTTACCATCTATTTTGGAAGGCAATATGCCAAGAGAACTTTTGTGCATTTTCATTCATCTCTTGGCTACTGCGTCTTTCAAAGTTTCTGTCCAAAGACAGCCAAAACCAAGTTCTATGAATCACTGCCTGAATGAGATCTAATTATTCAATTAGTTTTAATGCCTTTCTTTTCCTTATTTCTTGACAGCCTTATACACCTGTTGCCCTTCAGGGCATTTGTCCACATGTCTTTGCCACAACTGGGAAATGCAGGCAATTTCTTTCCCACTCATAACAGCTTTCAGATTAAGAAGAAAACTGAATACAATATCCTACACGTCCCCTTTGGATATAGTCCCTTTTACCGAGGGAGAGAGGAAGAATAAAAATCTGTATAATCACCTACTCACAGACACACTTTGCAGAGACCTGATCTGCTGCTTTGAGTACACCACAGATTTATTGCAAGTTAACTCCCTCACAAAGATATTTGTCACGTTTACTTTTACCTGAATACATAAGATTTATTAATAAAACCTCAGTTATGAAACTGCAAATATATGATCCACCTAGCTATTGTAAGTGGGGGAAACTTAACACTTAGCTGTGAAACATGAACTGCTTCAAAAAGCGTATTGGTTGGAAGGTTTTGATGATGAGGAAAGAGGAAAAAAGAGAGAAAAATCTCTTAATCCTCCACCTTACTCCTTATGAGTCACACTATTTTTTGGTTTGCCTGCTAGTACATTAACACAAAAAAAACTACCACCTGTTTCAGAGCAAATGTCTGCTTTCTCCCTGTATAACTACACACAAAAGAAACAATAATGAATGGTGTAACACAGATTTACAAATCATAGATTTAGAAAATTCCTAACTATCTGTTCATCTTAGTCACTAAGACAGTAACCCCACATCACAGTGCTCTCTCAAATCCCAAGGAGAATGACTCAGTTGCTTTAACAGGAATACTGACTGGGATTCAGACTCATTTTTCTGGGGGAAGATTCTCAAGGTAGAATGAAAAATGCAAGCTAGCATGCAGCCAGCTGAGAAACAAAGCACTTTTTCACATTTCTAAGCTGATTTTCCACTTCCCCACCTGTACTGCCAACAGGAATGTGCCAGTTGTAGAAAAACAAAAGAAATTCAAACTTCCCATGGAAATACAGGATGGAGAGACTTTCTAAGTACTGCATTTTTAGCCACAGATTTGTGGCAGGACTGGGAGAAAGTGATGAGCAAATTGACATGCATTGACTCATTCACCTTTCCTTTTAAGGAAAGGATAATTAATGGCTCTTGAGAATCAAAATTTGTGTATCTCTAGAAGTGCTACAGCTAGAAAAAGGCAGTATTCTACTCAGTTTAACAGTGGTGCTTATCAGACCTGAACTTTACTAACACAGTTGTTATTATTATACTCACTACCTCAGAAACAGAGTAAGGCTTAGCATAGTGAACACTATACAAACAAAACTCAAAATGTTGGTCTCACTTGAGCAGTTTCTCTTCAAACACTGTGGCAATTGGAGTTTGCTGTGATGTCATCCACACAGTTTCTTACACCATCCCTGCATAGATGCAATGGAAGAGGTACATTGCTGGGACTGGCTGTTAGCAGGAGACAAAGAAAACTTTGCAGTAAACTTCATGAGTCACCTAATGCTTCATTTTGCTGTAGTTTTGCAAAAGAATATACAACATGATTGGTAATGCTTCACACCACTGCTGCCAGCAGAGCCTACCTACAAAGGTCACACCTTATAAAGTGGTAGTTAGCTCCTTTTGATCGACTGTCCTCAAATGTTGCCTTTTCTACTTTCAATGCCAAAAACACAACATAATTTCAGTCCTGCATAGAAATACTTAGTTCATTAAGCAACACCTTGTCCTTCTTAAGAAGTATTTTTCCTCTTTCTCAAAATAGAGATTTGAATTTGTTAAAAATGTAAAACAAAGGTATTCCCTCACCAAATACCCAGCTGTGCTGAGGTGCATAGCATCCCTTGAGAACAAACCCATTTGCATCCCTTGTCTTTCATCTTCCCACTGACTGTGCTTGGTGTGTCACAAAGTTTATAGAATTATCAAATGGTATGGATTAGAAGGGACCTTTAAAGATCATTTAGTTCCAGCTCCCCTGCCATGGATAGGGACAGCTTCCACTAGACCAGGTTCCTCAAAGTCCCATCCAACCTGGGCTGGAACACTTCCAGGGATGGGGCATCCACAGCTTCTCTGGGCAACCTGTTCCAGTGTCTCACCACTCTCTCAGAAATTAGAATTTTCTATTGGTACAAAATTTTGTCTGAGAGACATCCTGATTCCTTCTTCTGTAGCATCCTGACGGTAGCACCAGGATTCAACTCATGACCTTCTGATAGAGAGATCCAGGGTCCACCACTTCAGTTAAAAAAAACTCCAATACCTGCCAATATTAGCAAAGCTGCATCCTGTCTGCAATTCCCCTCAGAGATGGACTGAATGCTTCTAAGCAGAGCTGATTCTATTCAGGAAAGAGCAATCATGTTCTACTTCAAAAAGCCCTCCTCCTTTTTATTAGTTATATCATATTCTCTTATTTATACAACTGTAATTTCCCTTCTTTTCTCTTCCCTGCATAGGAGGGGCAAATACTGGTATTACAGATCCTTCTAGGAATCAAGATTGATATATACATGATAGAAAGAGAGCTCTCCATGTTTGTTATCCTTTCGGCTTTCTCTATGTTTTATGTATGAGTGTGATTTGAAATACAAGATATTAATAGATAACCTACAGATAACAAGCAGTTGCAGACTGCTGCATCTTGTAGTGTCCACTGAGGAATTTCAAAGGGAGATATTAGCTGACTAGAAATTACATGTTCTTGCTCTTTTTTTTTAAGTAACTGTAAGACAACAAGTCTGACTGCTCACCCCACAGGTTCAACCCTGGCCAACATAGCTATCTAAATTTCTGTAACTATTCTGCAAAAAAAGTAAGTTTGATTCAAGTGTTCCCAAGCTTCCCTGTAGCACTTCCACTGGTGCTTCGATCTCCAGAACTTTAATCTGATTTTTAGAGCTTACTTGGTCCCCAAAACAACAAATAATACTTCTTAACAAATGGAAAATGTATCGAGTCAGCACTGGTTCAGCCCCACACAGGAGGTACTGCAAATTGCAGAGAAATGTAGCCAGTCATGGCTGGCTGCTTCACTCACAAAGAGCAGCCAGTCAGTAACAAGGAGCAGGAAGAATAATTTTCTCTCCTTATCCATATACTTTCTTGACTAGGGGCCACAGGGGATTTGCTGATAAAACACAACTTTGTCACATTTGTCAGACCTGAGGCTGTCATGCAAACATAAGTGATGGGGCAATCTTTAATGAGCCACTGTCACAAGGGCAATCTGTCTGAGGCAAGAGTTGCTGCTCCTGTTCAGCAGTGAAACAGCCCAGCAGGTTCCAGTATCACCCCACTGCCCCAAGTGTCCTGAACTGTTTTGTTTTGGTAACACCATGTGTCCATGAAAGTGAAAAAATATTTTACAGGATTTCCTGTCTACAATGATGGATCAGTTTGCTTTTAAATCAGACCATAAGCAAATCTTGCAATGATAAGTATTGAGATGATAAGCTGAGCCAGAACCCTGGGTTTTGACTTTGCTAGCCTTCTGCCCACCTTGCAGAAAAGCCACCTCTCATCCAGAAGAATAATTATGCTTTAACAACATTCTCTCAACTCCTTCACACTATCAGCTGTCTTTTTTTCCTGCCCTGTTCCTCCAGCTGTTTCCTAGCATTTCCCTCTTCCACCCAGACTCAGGAGCTGTTGACTGTTGCCTCACTGCAAGCAACAGGTTTCTCCTTTTCCGTGACAAATCATTTTTTAATAGTAAATATTTAATGCTTCCAGAAGCCAGCATATCATTTGGCACCAATACAGGTAGTAAAAACTCACTCTTCTCAGGAACAAGTGCAGTTCACTTTGGAGTCTGTGATGTCACTGCATCCTTGAGGGACTCATGTGATGCAAGATCTCAGAAGACAGTCAGCCCACATGCATTGCTGCTGTAGGCAAGATCTGACCAGAAATTCAGCTGCCGTCGCAGTTGAGCCAGCCACAGTACATAAAATATCACCATATAACATCAGAAGGCTTCTCTCTGTGAGCTCCAACAGTCAGCTCCTTGCAGCACAACTCCAGCTCCCAGCAGACTTCTGCCCCTTTAACCAGCTAACCCACTCTTTTATAACACCCATCCTTATAGGATATAGCTGTGACCTATTACAGACAACGCTGTTCTTACTCTTTGGGAATTAGTGATGAAGGCAATCTCACCCCTGAGGAGTTGCAGCTGAACTATCTCTATTCTCTTACAATCCATCCTCCCACAATTCTCCCTTTCTTTTTTAATTGTAAAGTTGCAGCATCTCTAGAAAGACATGTTCAAGTAAATTGACATTATGACATATTCATATATTTCACTTAGGACTACCAGTTATACAAATGTTCAGGCAACACATTACAGTAAGAGCGTATGTTTCAGAGTTTTGATTTAGTTTTGCTTTTAACAATCTAGAACATCAGCTTAAGGCTTTTCCTATGTTTCACTAGCAAATAAATACATTGTACTGGATAATAGAACTACTCTGTCTCTACCTCTCACTGCTGCTTTAATGAATTCTCTTGTTCCTTTTTGAGCTTTGTTGCTTTTGTCTCTTGCAATTCCAGTTCTTCTATCTGCTGAAGTAATGTCTCTGCTTAGATATTGAGAGGTGTTGTCAGTTTGTTGTTCGTTTCCCATAACAGTAGACCCTGGAAAAGCTTCTGTAGAAGCAACCCCAACAGTTTCTGCTTCAGGGAAAGGCATATTTCCAAGCTGAACCTCATTTTTCTGTTGTTCCCCATTAACTTCAATTTCTTGCTCTGATTCTTCTTCTACCTCTGCAGAAGCAACCTTAACAGTCTCTACTTCAGGGAAAGGCATATTCCCATTGTGCCCTCAGCGGCTCACCTGGCTCACCATCACTCCAGGTGTCAAACTCGGTCAGGTCTGGAGCAGGCAGCATCCCCCCACTGCTCTCAATGCTGCAGTGGGCTCCGTCTCCAGCTGCACCTAACCCTACAGCCCAATCCCAAATCACGTTGGTGTCACCATATGTCACAGTTGAGATGGTCACAATACATAGAGTATCACCATATAACATCAGAAGGCTTCTCTGAACTCCCACAGTCAGCTCCCTGCAGCACAATCAGCTAACTCCAACTCCCAGCAGACTTCTGCCTTTTGACCAGCTAACCCACTCTTTTATAACACCCATCCTTATTGGTCATAGCTGTGACCTGTTAAGGACAAGGCTGTTCTTACTCATCGGGAATTAGTTCAGCAGCAACTCCTCAGGGGCAAGATTGCCTTCAGCACTATCTCTATTCTCTTAAACTCCATCCTCCCACAGCTGCCAAAGTGGGAACTGCACTGGGAGCTGCTGATATGGTGCTGCAGGCTGATGACCTTGGGCTGCTTTTTGAATGCCCAGTTCTTCCAGATGGTTATTTATCCCAGGAGGCATCCTGTGCTATTGCAGTACACGGTACCAAGTCAAGTTGACATTCGTTTACTGAGTCATGCCTACATTTGTTTTCTGCTGTCCATACACGTCAGCCAATAGTAAATAAATCACAGCAGGGACCGCAGCTCTTGATGTGTTTCAGCAGAGACCTGGATAATGTGTTCATAGGAGAGGAGAGCATGTAAAATCTGACAGCACGTTCTACTGTGCACTGAGATTGGAGCAGTAAAGGGTATAACTGGCTGATGGGGTTCTCTGCACAATCAGCTTGGATAGCAGCCCCCCACACCATGAAAAGAGCTCCAAACATGTGGGCACAATGTTTCTAAATGCAGTTGGTTCAACCTCTGCCTTCATCCAAACTTTACATGAAACAAATCTCATTACTAGGGCACAATTCTGCCTTCTTGCCCCGTGCCTCTCTTCACTCTGACCTTTTGTGACTCCTGCCACAGTAGAGTCTCCCACAGGGAAGTCAGGGGCAACAAGCCCATGAAATCAAGTGACATTTCAACATTATAGCAGAGGCTTGATGCTGAAGGAGGCAGAAGGCCTAAACGGACCATTTCCAGGGACGGGACTGTCTCTCCTTCTCCACTGAAGCCTCAGATCAAGGCAAGAGTATTTTAACTGCCTCAGCTGCCCAGGCTGTGAGCAGTGTCTTTCTTACAAGTGGCACACAAGGGCAGTGCTTTCCACAGGAAATGAAAGGGGTGACCAGACACTACTGAAAAACCAATGTCTGCTCTTAGATCTTCACACCCTTCCAAAAGACTGTCTGCTGCCCTGAGCCTGAGTGCAGTTTCACAACGGTGAAACCCAGTCTGATGCACAGCAGAGCAGCTCTAATCCAGAGCATCAGCTGATTACACAGAGCATATCCATTGTGCAAAAGTAGTTTTATTTTCACTCTTCCTTTTGAAACCAACTTGACTCTTCTCCAAAATCCAACACCAGAATGAATAACTTGAAATTATTTTTTAGGTGGGTTTTTAAAGACTGAGTTGCAATACGGCCCCTGCCCTGTGACAACATGCCAGGAAACCCCCAGGAACTCTCCCAGAAAACTGCGACGGAATGAATGCAAAACAGGCTGAACTGTTCAGCTTCTCACCTCCCCCAGCATGGGCTTGAACATGTTGACAGCAGGGTGGTATGAAGATGGTTTTGTCCCCTACAAATCTTTTGGATAAACAAGATAGTGCTCTACATCAGAAATGTCTCTTTGTAGCTTCAGTCAATATTTTCTTGGCTGGCTTGCTACTCTTGACAGTCATAAAACAGCTCTCTCTGGAATACGCCATTCAAATTAATCAGCTGTCAGCTATTCTTTTAAAACTAATAATAGAAGGTCTGCATGAGCCTGTGAGAGACTGAAACATGGGAATGTGAGTTGTGCAGCTGAAAATGTTTCTGTACTGTTGCAGTTCTCAAATTGCTTTTTGCTCTCTACCAAGAGGGCAAGAAACAGCATTGTAGGGAACAGATTTTGGACTGTCAAAATTTCCCAACTGTCCTCAGCAGGCCCATAAATATGTTAAATGTTTAGTGATGCCTTTTAACTTTCAAGGAAGCTTTAAAGACAGGAGGGAGGTTCTGGTCATAAACCAACAGCTGGCCCAGGAGCACAGATAGTTTGATGGCTTGTATCCTTTGGATGCCAGCTGCACAGGGGATGCTACACTATGCTCTTGCCATTGGCAGAAGCTTTAGCCTTCAATTCATCTTCTTGTCATCAAATTGCTACAGGATGGGTAAAAAGGGTTCCGGGAGGAAGCACTGCTTCTGAGAAGATGGGGAAACAGGACTCCTTTGAACAGCCCCTTGACTACAGCAGTTTGGCTCCAAGTGGGCAGAGAAGATTAATGTTACATGAGGCTTGAACTCAGAATGAGAGCTGGCACTGGAGGAAAGCCAATTGTGCAACACTCTTGTAACTGCTTAAGGGACTCTGTTGTCACAAGAAACTGAGGAACAACTGGGAGGCTCTGTTCAAAAAACACTCAGGTTGGAAGCATGCTTGCACAGCCTGATAAAGGAACAAGAGCAGCACCTGCTTCTTCCAGGTCTGCCTAAAGCTAGTACCACCTGGGGACTTTGCCTCCACCAGCAGTGGGTCCATTTTCAGCCTGAAAAAATACTTTTAAAAGCCTTTCAGGGTTTTAGGGGAAAGAAGCAGTTTAAATCCCAGGCCAGAAGCCTTAATTATAATGGATTTGTGTGAAAGCTGCCAGATCTTGCCCTGCTCTGTGATCAGGGCTGTGCCAAGAGTCTGCTTTGTGTCACACTAGCAACTGGGCTAAGTTCAGCAAAGTAAACGGGTCAAAGATGCACAGCCAGAAGAGAGATCACTGATTAGCACTAATGAGAGCCTTCACTGCAGAGCAGAATGACACTGCCGTAATGTCGAGGTTCTTGCTGTAATTAAAGGTAGCCATACCCATATCCAGTGTGAGCTGAACAGAACAGATCTTTTTGTGTGTCACATTTTACACCTTGGGAAGTCACTCATGACCAGAAAACAGAACATAAGAGGAAACAACTGAAAACTCATTGTTCATACTGCTGGAATTAACTTATAGAAAATCAGGAAAGATTTGAGCATCATCATGAGCAGGTCTACCAAACATGCAGCACCTTTGTTTTCAATCAATTAATTCTACCTGTAATGGGCATAAGGTTACAGATGAAGAATACTGATCTTGAGGTCAAGGATTTAATGGTATATCTGTCCACAACACCAGGTGCTCTGAAGATCAACCTTCAATAGAAACAGCAGAAACAAAGAAAACTACAGAGTTTTTCCAATGTTTCACAGACTTTACCTAAGAAGAAAAGTAGAAAGGACTTTTAGTAATCTAGAGAAAGGAATAAGAGCAGAAACTAGTACTGAATGGTACAGACAAAGTCAGTCCTAGGCTTCTAGATAGCCTCAGCTCATTTGCAAAGCAGTGTATTTCTAAGTAATAAAGAGAAATGCATCAGGGTAGCAGTCAACCTGGAATTGACCTCAACAGACAACACAAACATCTGCTGTCAGCCTATGGATAGAGGGTGTACAAGGAGTTACAGAAGACAGGATCTATGCAAGATGAAACAAGCAATTAAAACACCTCAGAATATAAAAATTACTCTATAGACAGTCAAGAACAGAGAACAAAAAAAAATTCAACTGTGTCCCTTCACTTACCTTCTAAGTACAGTGAGACAGAAAGCAATTAAACCCACCCAAGAACCTCACCAATGTCTCTGGAGAACTCAGAGCCACTAATCAGTGTCCACAGACAGAATATGGACATTCAGCCACTAGCAGAAACATAGGGGACACCAGGGACCAGTGAGGAGATTTATATCAGGACAACAGAAAGCAACTGTCTTTGAAATACAGAAATGAATTCACTTATAAAGTGACAACTACAGAAAGCTGTAAATGCTGAGCCAAGGACCTGTCCAGAGGTGCTGGGTTGAACACCTGTACAGACTGAACTGTTACACCTGCACAGACTCCTGCAAGAACTCCACTTGCCTTACCAGCTATACCAGCAGCCTTCCTGAACTGCTCACTTCCCCAATAGATGAAAAAACAATGGTCAATCTTGTTACAACTGTAGTTACAAATACATTATAATTTTTATTATTTTTTCCTACTTGTAATGTATACATAGCATAATGTATGAGAACTTCATTTGAAACCATTCAGAATGCTAGAACATATGGAAATTATCTTAAAGGACCAACGGAATGATGCCTTCTATCACTTTTCAAAGTAACTTGCAAATGCTACAGCACAAACCATATGGGAAATTCCACTCAGCCAGAAACTCTGGGAGAGAATTCACCAGGCTTCCTACTGTATCACAGCGAACAGATACACACCAAAAACCCACTGTTGCCTTTGGAATACCCAGTTTGCAACACCTTGCAGAGATCTCTCAGGATTCCCAGGATGATCATCTGTAAAATGTAAGCACTTAAAAGCAGCGGTTCTAACATTGAAAATCATTAGCTTTGTCTGTTTTAGAAATTTCAGGGACTAATAGCATTTTTCCCTCAAATGAACCTTAAAATTGGGAGTTAATCACAGTGTTCCTTCTTAAGGAGGGAGATGGTTCAAATTAGCACACCAGCTGCACAGATACTTCATTTCTAGTCAAAAATAGCACAAGGATTTCTTATTAAACTGGTCCCAGCCATCAAAGAGATGAAAAAAAAAAAAAAATCCAAATCAGGCTATCAATATTTCCTAACAGTAGTATTTATTTATGGAATCAAGCTGGTAGGCAAGAGGTGGACACAAAGTGCTAGGCAGTACTGATGAGCCCTCAGTTTGCAGATGACAGCTGTCAGTTCTGCTCCTACACAGCCTGCTCCTCCTGCATGAAGTGCTCTAGGGTAGGTCACAGCCATGACAGCATTTTTTCCCTAAAGTCTCCTCTGAAGCACAGCCCTTTAATCGAGGATCAATTTGCGTGCACACACACAGACACACACACACACATATGCCATTTGTGAGGAGGGAGGTGGGACAGAAGGATCCGATTTTCATTCTTTCCCCTCTAGGAAGGTTTGAGGAGAAAGTAGAGATCAGCATCACCATTATCTCCAGCATCTGTTATTAGCAGCCATGCTGAAGTCAGTCAGCAGCATCTGGCATTGTTTGGAGCAACACAAAAGACCTTCTGTTTGGAAAGTTCAAGAAAGAAAAGGCAGAGCCCTGTGGCCTGGTCCTGTAGTCAAAAGACTGACAGAGAGGCTGGGAAGTTCTCAGGCAGAGGCTGATCCCAAGCCCTTTGAAGTTGACGGGAAAACTCCCATGGACTCCAGCAAGCTTTGGATCATGCCTGAAACACACTGAAGGGAACAAAGCAGCATAAAAGTAGAAACGAGCATCTCCAAAGGGGAATTTAAACAGTGCAATAGTGACCCAATATATTCATCATGATTGCTGATACAATGTGGTTCTGTGATGCTTGGCAAAGTAGGATTATATTAAATTTTTAAGTCTTTTCATTAGGATACAGCAGTTGTACACTCATTAGGTATTTTTCTGCTTAAAATGCTATGCATGATGCCCTAGCATTGAGTGTTTAATACAGCATTTAGCAAAAGGAAAGCTGGGAAGAAAAGTCCCTTTTAAATTGCTGAAATTATGAGTTTTCTGCTTTCTTTCCCCACTGTCTTCTCCCAAAAAGGCTGGTCTATAGCTATGAAATACACAGTCTAGGACTGAAAACCTTATTAAGAACAATGCTGCCAGCATTATCTATTCATGAGCAGCCACTTGAGAGAGAGCCCAACCCAGAAGAAACTCTATAGCAGCGCATTCTCCAAACAATTACTAAAGGATCCCAAGTGCAGGGAGGCTCCAAATCCTCTGCTTAATTATAGTTTAATTAATTTTCTCATTAAAGATGAATATAGGAGCATTCAAGATGAAAGAAAAGTCTTGTGATTTCTGTATCATTTCCATAATAATTTTCTTGCATATAGGAGTAATCATTGCAGTGGGTTTAAGCTTTGGTGCTGTCTGGGTCCTAAATGATATTTTCTGGGAGTTAATTTGTTACAAACTTTTTTAAACACTTCTTATAGCCTTTGCACAAGATTCAACAAAAAGCCAAAGTAACTCCCTTCCCCCCTCCCACCCCAAAAACAAAAAATGCAGGATGTTTCCTCTTTCCCTGGCTAATAGAATCCAACTGTTGCTGCATGACATCATTCCCCAGAGTTAGGGAATCCAAGCTCACTCCAGCACTCTTGGCTGGGAGTAAACACCACCACCAATAAAAAAAAAAAATTTAAAAATCATCAAACTTTACAATGGGAGGACATAACATTAAAAAGGCAATTTTTGTTACCTGAAATTTGGAGCATTTCCCTTTCCACTCCATTCTCAGATTTGTATTTCCCAGATAAAACTCTGTGTTATTATCTGAGGCAATCAGAAAACCAGTCATTTAGTGTCTAATACCTGCTGTGCTTCCCATAACTCCTTCATATGACCTTTCGCAGCACTGATTCCAGCTAAAATGATTGCAGAGAACACAGACTGGCCAGGCCAGTTGTCATGGAGATCGCTCTCCCCTCCCTTTCATAAGCGCGCGCGCACACACACACACAGATTTTAACAATTCTGGGAGGCATCCACAAAACAGCATGCCTTTTCATCAGCTAAGTTTTGAAACATTCCACCCCTCCTCCAGCCCCTCCCCAGAGTTAGCCCAGGAAGCTGAGATTTGGGCAGGAATTGCTTGTAGAAATTAGAGATATTGCCTTCTAAAAAAGAGAAAACTACCACAAAACTTGCAAATTTTTTCCCAGAAGGAAAAAAAGAGATATTTACTCACCAAAGCTTTGAACTAGAAGTAAATCAATCGCATTCAGACCTGCAGGCTATTTGTCTTTGCCTGCCTACTTATGAATTTGATATGTGAAAGCACTAAAGCTTTGTTGAAACACAATCATGCAGATTACGAGAAATGCTGCTGGCATGGCCTGACTGCTTACCTTGCTGTTCTCCCACTACCAAGCCAGTGACTTAATTAGCACAGGTATTCATAAGCTCATGCAGGACTTCCTGTATTCTTTCATGTTTCTGTAATTAAGAAAATTGGGCAGGTCAGGAACATGCAGATCAAACAAACAAACAGAAAAAAATCCCCCAGCTAAACAATAACACAGAGATACATCTGGAAGTTTTCTCATACTGACTATAAGTTTAAGTGCTGCTAACCCAAAACTTGCTATCTCCCAGTTAAAGGAGAAACCCATTTCACTGACGTTTGTGAATACAAGAACAGATTAGTTTACCATATTCACTGGCACCATGGTTGCAAAACAAAACTTACTCCAAACATAAATGAAGACATACAACATTTTTTCCTTGACAAAAAGAATCCAAATTAATCCCCACCAACGTCATATAGGAAAGTCTGGAGAGATAAATCAAGAGAACAGAAAATACTTTATAAAAAAAGAAAGAACATTTATTAAGAAAATTCAGTTTAAAAATATTTGGACTCAAAAGAAGAGTACTGTGCCCAAAGTTTTTAGACTTTGAGAAATACCTTGGAGACTTACTCTTTAGAGGATTTAATCAGAGTCAGTCATTCAAAGTTTTAAAAGATACTGGAGGGACTTCATGAGTCTGTGTTCTGCAATGAGCAGTATAAGCAGCAGTCCCTCTAGCGGGCAGAAAATTGCAAAGCTGCCTATGCCAAGCTAAATAGGAAATCAATTTCTTCTGTATCTATTAACCACTTCATTGTGCTGTTATGATGCTCCACCCCTGCATTTAAAACTTAACACTAGCATATGAAATCCTTTATATGTTATTTTAGGAGTTGAACACAAGAAATCGTACGTGATATAATCAACATAACTAGTTTTCTACATGAAGAGATTAAAGAGCTCCAATATATTACTCTTCTGATTGTGTGAGATAGCCAAGATGTTTCATGGGAACACCTGTCTCTCCATATAGCCATTCTTACATATAAACTGCACCAGAGCATATTATTGCCTGTACTTCAGAAAATTCTGAATTTTGTGAGTGACAGGGCTCCCAGCAGATTGCACACTTAAACCACCTCTCAAACAATACCACCACACAAAAGCATATACATGAGGCATATTTTACACTGCTACCAAAAACTGTGTGCAGACTACTCACAGGTAGATAAATATAACAAAATGGCTACTTAAGCTGTCAAGGGTCCAGAAGATGCTGAAATGACATCACATCAAATAGACATGAAAGTACCATATGCTAAGTTTGCAATTTCACACTAAGTTCTGCTAAGAATGCACCAGTGATGCCCAGCCAGAGCCATGACAACCAAATATTAAGGAATCATGACTTGGTTTTGTCTCGAAAAGTTCCTTTCATGAATGACTAAGGTAAATTCATCACATTCTGCAAGTGGGCACAATTTCAGCAGTGTGACTAGGGAAAGAGGGAAACTACTAACTCCTCACAGGAAAGTTATGTTTTACACTGCATCACTGCAGAGGGACTGTTCAAAGACACAGAAGTAATAAAAAAAAACACTCTAGGAATTGATCAATGGACAAGTTAAATGGCTGATCATGCTCAGCTCTTCTATAGACCCCATTACTGGTTACATGGGAGTATGTACCAATCATCTGCATCACATCCCACTCCAGCGTTCATGGCAAGGCTCTGTGGCACTTCATTCCGTGACCACATCTGCATATATGGCAAGGATCTGGGGGAGCAGGCAAGCTGGCATTCATAAACTATTGAAAATGCTGTGTGCATTACATACACACTGTTACAGTTTAAAATTCCAAACAAAGCAAGTGAAGTTGTTAAAATATATCACACATACACAAATATGTAGGAACAAGGCACAATAGTAAAACTATGCCCCAAGCTTTGGCCATAGGCAGGTGACTACCACAGAAGCCCTCAGACAAGCACATTTCTATTCTTAGCCCCATGAATACACCCCAAATCACTTCCTTGCCAAAAGGTGACATGTAGCTCAGATTTATCGTGGTGAAACAAGAGCCATTCCCACATTTTACTTTTTTCTCACTGAGCTTTCTTTTGAGCACATCAGTACCTCAAACACAATTCAGGCTCTGGACAGAATCTGAAATCATAAACAAAGGACATGATGAACTGCTGGTTTTGCATTAATTACAACACCATGGCTACCCTGCCATCAAACGGCATCAGAGTGTGTACCCTCACCCCCTGCAGGAGATGGACAACCCATTACTCACACACAGCTGATGTTTAGTTTCTTATTTCCGATACGCTTCCCCTTTCTGACTGGTTGAATGCGCTCCTGGCCCCGGGATGGAGCAGCCACGTGAGGCACAGGAGCAGACACGCACTGAGCAGGGTGAGTGCACAGCAGGAGCCCTCACCAGGCACACCTGGAGTCTCTGCCTGGAGACTGGCAAGGAAAATATGAGCTGCCCGGTCTGAGATCCTTTACTGAAGGCTTTCCAAGCCTCCATCAGCAGCAGCAGGAAAAGAAACAAAAATCAGACTTGTTCCTCATGAAATTTTATCACTTTCAGTAGGTGAAAACACAACATCAGAGGTGAACTCCAGACTAAACCAGCCACAGCAGCAACACAAATCTCTGGTAGGTATAAATTCAAATTAATTACTGCTCCAACTTCAGTAACATTTTCTTTTGCATTTTTTAGATAAAAAACACTCCTGCAAAGTTACTTAGGATTTTTCCCCTCCTCAGATAACTTTCTGCCCTTCACAAGGGCTTTTGCCCCTTTCCCATTGAAGATGGCCACCTTGCTCTTCCTCATGTCATCTCTACACATTTACTGACCATCTTTCCAGTGACCTCAACAAATATGTATTTGTTTGAAATTCCATAATTTAAGACTCAACAACAAAAAGTGAATCTTAATTAGTCTGTCCCAGTATGTTTTTAACCCAATACAGCTGCAAGTGCCTGCAGCTCCTGCTGACTTCACTGGGAAAGGCAGGGAGCTTGGGAGCAGCACTTCCTCATCACCAGGCAGTGACTTGCAGAGGTATGGAAATAAGGGGGAAAGCCCGAGCCAGCTCTTAATGTAAAGCACACATCCACTACAAAAACTGTGTTCTTTGCTCTTTTTATAGAGACTCAGCACTCAATACTTTTGCATAGGGAATTCTGTGGACTACCAGGTGGGGCAAAGTGATGACAGGCAGGGCAGCAGCCACCACACACTCTGAAGCAGTCCCATAGCACTAGTGAGTTCTTTAAATTAACAGTGAACAGCACTGGCCCTTATTGGTAATACTCCAACATGATGGTGTAAGAACACAACAACAAAGCAAGTGGCACAAGATAACACCTTTGACCCCAAAGGTATCATTCTGCTGAAATGATTAAACCTTCCACTGCCTTCAGTGGCATGTTAACTTCCATTTTGCCCCACTGCATGTTTTGCTAGGATTGTGGTATCCAAGTAAGCAATACAAAAGCAGATTGTAGCCTTGCAAACAGTAGCAAAGGAGCTGACTCAACCTAGGAGCTTCCCAGTTGCAAGGGGACTGCACAGGTTAAAGACTAAGATCAGTCAACTACGGACTTGTTTTCTTCCCCCATTTCAGATCAATTACTTACAGTATATGTGCAACGCTCTTCTAACAGGAGAATTAAGTTTCCATGACCTCCTCAATGATCTAGCAAGGATCACATTTGCAGCACAGAACTGGTTTCACTAACCCAGGGAGAAAAAAAAAAAAAAAAAGTGTGTATATCCCCAGTATTTATATAGTATGTATCTAGGAAATGACTAATCATAGCTGCGCTCTCTTTGAGATGCTGCCAATCCCTTTATGGCCCTATATCCCATTTCAGTTTGATCTCATTCTGCAAATGAGAGCCTGCCATTCTTGGGTCTGACCCTGACACTGTAACTGTGTGCAAGACAGCAAGTTGAAAAAGTTTCTAATTCATAGAAACTAAGGGGAGATCTGCACCTGGGGGTCATGACAAGAAGCTGACATGCACTCAATTGCTGTGCAAACACTCATTCGAAAATAAAGTGGCTTAGCTTTGTGGCTGTTATTATTTTAGGCCGTGATTCAGCAAAGCACTTAAACATTGACTTCAAAAGAACTTAAAAATACACTTAAATATACGTGCTACAATATTTTACCAAAGTGGTGGTTTAGTAATGTCATATATTTTAGAAAAGAGAGGTTGCAAGAGCTTTTATTTGGCAATTAAAGCTTTAAGACACTGCTTGGTCATACTGGGACACAACCCTTTAAATGCTACTAATGATGCTGAAAATCTGCTGAGCAATAAGCTGAATAATTCCTTAATAAAACAACTTTAAACATGAACAGTGTGGAATTAACTCATGCGAATGCCTGGTTTGAGAATTATCCATACCTATGGTCTGATTCATGACAGGAGACACATATTACAGCTCACCCCGCTAGAAAAGTGGTGCAAAGCCAAAGAAGCCATACAAACTGGCTCTGGGCCCAGGCAGCCAATTCAGCCAGCCCTTAACATCCCAGTGCTGCAAACTGTGTCAGATGGCACCAGGCCAAGGCACAAGCCAAGCCAGAGGGATAACCAAAAGGTGGGAATCTCATGTAAATAAGTCCTTCTGCTCCTTAACTCTCCAGAGCCAGCCCTGTCTGCAACCCATCTTCCTTCCAGTCAACTCCCTTCCTTGTGTGGCTCTGCTGCATCCCAGGCATGCCCAAAAGAGAGAGGCAGGAAGCTGTATGTCCAAAATTGATGGAGGGGGAGAAGACCGAGAGGAGGTTTTTTGTCCTGTCTGCATATCCCCATCAAGGGTGGATTTATGTGCCAAGCAGAAGGGCAAATGAGACAAGCAGGCTTCCTCTGGGAGACAGCTGCATCAGAAGAGACGTCAATGAGCTGCTTGAAACTCCGCAGGGTTTCTGATTTGACCCTACATGAATGCAAGATCTCCATTTGTCTCATTTCACTACTGTTTCTTTCAAGTAGAAGTGAAAGGACAAGTTTCTGCTGCCCCTGTTCACAGCACACATCCTGTGACACAAGATGCTACACATGGGACTAGAAAACAATTGAAAAAACAGATCTCCTCACACCTGGAATTGCACTGAAGCAGAACACACAAGAATATCACTTTGGGAGGACTAAATCTTGTGTGAATCTGAACAAGTGCTGCAAAGCTTTGACTTAATGGGAACAGAGGGACAGAATCCTTCTCAGGGCACATAAATTATGGGAATACAGGTCATATAAGCCAAATCCCTGGCTGAAGGGGAGCTTTTCAAATTCTTGTCAAGGTATCCCACTACTTGTACTTGTGTCCAGGTAGTCGGACAAAGAAAAAGATGCCATTGGGAGCCACCTCTATTGTTACACTGGCTATATGAAGCTAACAAAGGGAAGAGAATCTTTTAGCAAAGCAAGGGACACAAGGACAGATAACATTGCAGGGATGACTTCTCAAGCAGGACATGAGTGGTGGCTGCATTTTTCGCATCTTTCCCCCTGCCAAGAAGCTTTCCAGAGCAAAAGAGCCCTTACATTAAACTCCAAATGGAAAATGTGGGCCTAACGCTGTGCATCGAGTATGATATTACCTTGTTTACATGAGGAAAAAAAAAAATCACAACCAATAGCACTGTACAGTCTTTGAACTTCTAAATGGATAAATAAATAGATAAATAATGACAACATGCTTTGTGATTCCTTTTGATCATCAACTATGAAAGTTCACAGGAAGTTTATACAACCCCCCTGACTAGAGAGACCTTATCTTCCAAATGCTAGGAGCCAAGAGACTCCAAGAAGAAAGTGTCAGCCTGATGTTCCTTTGGACAAAAGGCAATGCCTTCTCTGTGTGCCAACACAGTTCGCTTCCTTTATTTTAGTCATGACTTGAACTTCCAAGCTGGCCTGGAGACCCTGTGAACTGCTGCTAACATGCTAGGGGAATGCCTGTGAGCTCCCCTTCTCATCTTTGGGGAGGATGGATAGGGCAAGCATTGGCCCAGCACTACTCCCATCACCTTCACCCCACAGAAATCAAAGACAGCAGCAGCGTGTGTTTTCCCAGGGATACAAAGAGTTTGTCTTTTGTACTGTCATAAACATGATAACAGGCAGATTTTTAAGCTACGGGCAATAAAGCATTTTCTTCTCTACTTTGGATAGAACAGATAAACATAATATTGCTTTGAATATGCAGGGCTTCTTTCATTCAAGGCCCTCGGGTTGCTTTGCAAAGCCACGTAAACGTCACTCCAGTGCGGCTGCTCCGAAAAAAGTTCAATGGCTTTGTGTGCAAGTCTGCACAGTGGTCCTCTGGAAACTGTGTGTGACCAACAGTGTTCTAAACACCAGGCTCTGCTGCTTGCCCCGAGGCCAGAGTTAGAATCTGGAAGGCAGTTGGGGTCAGTCAAAATTTGGATTTTCTGGAAAACAGTTTGGGCATGGAAAACAGCCAAAATGAGGCTTTTTATCTGGCTGGTTTCCAGTGCCACAGAGGGAATGGAAGTCAGTGACATTGGAGTGACTAGGACAAGCTTGTGCAAAACAAAAGAAATCCAAAACCAGACTATGCAGACAGCTCAAAAACATTTTATGAACTCTGTGTTTGTTTCTCAGTATCTCAGTGCTTCCAGTTTACAACTGGACTGTGGTACAGAGATGTCCAAATAAGCCACGACCACTTTAATGCCAGAACTGGAAGCAGAACAGCTCCAACAGCACAAAGCAGTGCTTGAACTGGTGCAGCTGTATTTTCTGGGAAGGGGGCCATGGCACCACACAGTGCCCCACTGCAGTGTAGGGTGGTGCAGACCTCCTGGAGTCAGCTCCAGGGCCCTTTGTGCTGACATCCATTGTGTGGCACAGACATACCCAGAGCAACACACTGCAGACCACAGAGGAAGCCAGTCCCAGCAATTCAGCTGTAAATTCAGCTCCCAGCACCCAAGATCCAGATGAATGCTTTAACAGCAAGGTCATCCTTCCTCCTTCAATTCTGTGCATTCTTCCAAACAAAGCTGGGGGATATCACTGAAAATAGCCCCATATCCAAGGATGGACTGTCCCAACATCCACATTTAAGCTGCTGGAGAATCTCACACCTACATATCTTTTCTTCACCACTAAGAGTAGAGGTTATTACTTAAGAAAAAAAAGGTACACATTCTGCTTCATCCTCATCAAAACAGATAGTTCAGAGATAAGATTTTGCCTCTTGACAAAAAAAGGATAATTTCTTGTTTTAATTAAACTACTTCCCATTTTAGAGACAAAAGCAAAACAAGAATCAACCCTTTTTTTTTTTGTTTTGCACATCAAACTGAAAAGGGCAGAACTTGGGAAAGTACCAGTGCATTTCTTCCAAGTCTGGGAAAACTATACAGTTTACATAGGCCAGGACACTGTTAGAGATATTTTCCCTTTAAGACACTGGATAAGGTCCATGTAGTCACATGATGTTCCCCATTGCTATGAACATTGTTTTAAGGGGATGGACAAAACTCCCTCCCTGGAACTGCTGCTGCTTGCTGTTCATACTATGGAAGTGGTGAAATCCCACAACAAGGGCTCAGTGTCAGCCACTCAGTGTGTACAGACCACACACCAGAAAGTTTGCAAAAGATCTTGCTGCCAGTGAAGAAGGGCAAGCAAAACTTCTCTTAAAAGCCTGAGTTTCTAGCTAACCTCTAACTTGGGGTAGCACTGAATGCTGCACCAACATCTCCACCTGAACCCCACAGCTGGGCCAGGCTGCCAAAGGAACTGGACATCCCCAATCAATCCCACAGTTATGCCAAGATCTAAACATGGAAGCTATGGCTGTTACCCTTGCAGCTGGGGGTGTGTGTGCACTGCAAACACAAGTTAGTGCCTACAGTGCTGGAAGCAGCTCATGGAAAGTCTGCAGCGTAAGATGCAAATCATTAAGGGCACCCGCTCTGGGGAAAATTCCTCATTCAAGAACAGACACGCTGATTACGTCTCCAGTCTTCTGATTTCCTGACGTGTGAAAGTCCCACCCGTAAACGTGAGAGCTCTGTGCTTACTGAAAGCATAAAGCAACGCTCTCGGTTTGCAAGAAAGAGCTGGAAGGGCTATTTTGCACATATGCATGGTGTTGAAAACCTCTATGCTTCCTCCTGCACTGTGTGCAGAGGCCTAACAAGGAGTCACAAGAGTCAAATGCTGTTCTTGCTTTTGACACCATGCAGGTATACGACCTTGGATATCTTTCTCTGCATAGTAACATGAGGCCTGTTTGGCTTTCTGAAGGTGTTGGAACAATGCAATAAATTGTAATCCCACCATGAACTTCAAACAATATCTATTTTTGGTCACATTATACAATTCTGTACATTAAACAACCTCTAAGCTGTTTCCAATTTCTTAACCTGCTTCACATTTATGCATTTTTGATACTCACTCCAGCCTGAAAAAGACCAAACATGAACAGGGTTTCCTCATCATCCTTACCACTGATAAAAGAATTTTCCCTCACAATTTATATGGTCCCAGAGAGCAACAAATGCAAATGCTGTCCTGAGCCACTGAAAGAATTAGAACCTGATTTTTACTGCCTGTTTATTCTGACAAAGTCAGAATTTTGCACAATTTTTCTTAGATTTTTGTAATTACATTGTGACATTTAAAAGAAACAAAAAACCAAAAAAACCTATGCTGTGGGTCATTTTTTAAAATCCTTCCATCCCACTGCATTCAAAAAAAGCTGCAATGCACCTCTCTTGTAAAAGCCTAGACAATGGTTAAATATTTCTCATAAAGTCTTGTCTTATCCCTAGTTTTATCTCTAGTTTACCTGGGTGTGACCTGGAGCAAATCTTAGTAATTTTAAATCCTCACCTCCTCTAGAATGGCTCCTAAGTATAACTCACACAGCTTGTGAACCAGCTGTAAAATAAAACAAGAGCTTGCAGCCCCCCCTTCCCAGATATCTCAGACACTCACAGAGAGCCAGCAGGCCAGCTGAATGTAGAAAATGAATGTAAAGCCCAGTGCATCATGCTACATCCTTTTGGAATGGCAGCTCAATACTTTAGAAAATACAATCATCCCCTGCAATTCAGCATAAGACACAGGCAACTGAAACAACTTTCTGCTTTCTGCCTATTCCCTTATCTCTCAAGGGCTGATAATAACTGAATCTATTGGAAATACTGTTACAATAAACTTATTAACCTTCGTAAGATGGCCACAGACTGCTGGAAGGAAAGCATTACTGTATTAAGAAGAGATTGGCTATAGCTCTTTTAATTTAACTGGATTCCCACTACTCAGCCAATTTAGGAGGCTGTATTAATACATTCTTCAGAAACATCTTCCTTATACAATCTTAAAATAACATGGTGAGCTAGGGAATGGAAAAGAAATGTCATGCACTGTCATGCACAGAGAATAAGGGTCAACTGCTTGGAGGCTGTCTCCTGGATGAAAGAGCAAGCCCATTAACAGGAGAAGGTGATAAAAAACCCATATGCAGCACAGAGCACCTCTAAAAGCCAAAACAACAACAGGCAATTGAGGTGGAGAGTGGAGCAGACTGCTATGACTCATAGGCTATAAGTCTAGTCAGTGAAAAATCTGGCAGAAGTTTGCTGTTGGACTATGTCTGTACATTCCCAGGAGATTTATAGCTGCTTATTAAATCATCTGTTCCTCTTAAAACTAAAGAAACAGTATATATTTCACTGGATTTTACATCTGCTGGAAAGACCCATTAACCATTAGTACAGAGTAGAGTTTTTTCCTATTGAGTGAATCATTCAAAAGATTTTAAGACCTTACTTGAGAGAGGAAGGGAAACCTATACAAGTGATGGGCTGCAGCATGGTCCAAATCCACTTGCTTCAGGATGGGTCTCCTGCACTGGCATCTCTGGTGTGCCTGGCTAATCCTCAGAACAGGTCTTTTGAGTAACAAGTATTTTCTGCAGAGGAAAGGAAAGGAAACAAGTACTTGCTACAGAGGAAAGTTCTATTGAGGAAATAGTCATGCCTTCAAGTTAAAGACCACTGTGGCTTGAGAGAGGGTTTGTGGAGCAGGTTCATGAAGTGCGGTGACACACAGGCACACACTGGTGCCAGAGGACCTGTCAAAACACGAGGAGCTGGCAGTGTCATTGGTTTCCAGACAGAAGCTGTTACACTCAGGAGCTGGAGGGAAAGCCCCACTAGCCCTGCAGTGTCATCTCAAAAGCCAAAGGAGCAGAAAAAGGAGTTGTGCACAGTCCTGCCCCAAGCATGAAAAGTGCTGCTTGAGTGCTGGTTAGTTCACAGCAGAGCAGGACAGAAGGATGGGTAGGGCTGTCATTTCCATCCTGGTTAGCTAAACAAGCTGTTTTGTTATCTCAGAGTGCTCTTGGAGCATCTCCGCCCCTAACCTTCCCATGCATTATCCATTGAAAAAGCCTGCACAAAAAATGAATGTTCCATCTCCCATCTCCCCGCCTTTCAGTCTTACTTTTTTTGCTCTTTTTTCACCCGTGGGCATATCCACAGATTAGGTCTCCGACATAGCCATCGCTCAGTGGTAATGTACAAAGATGTTATTAAATAGAAGCCAACTGCTGAGGCAGATAGGGCTGAACACCCTGAATTCCCAGAAGCTAGGAAATTTTTACAGATTTTAAATTAACCCCTTAAAAATAAACACAATCCACGCACATTTGCCAAACGTATAAGAATGCAGAAATACTGTGTCTACAGCTACTTCAGTGTTAAGACTGGAATAGAGATGTACTTTAAAAACACCAAAAATGCCCTTCAGCGTCAGACCAGCAGTGCCTCTAGCTCAATACTCTGCCTTCAGAGGCAGTGAAAGGTAGTGCTAGTCAGGACAAGCCCAGGAACCTCGCTGCTTTCTGGGCATTTTTCTCTGTCCGTGGGAGACTGCAAGCTGTGGGTGAGCAGAGCTGAAAAGCAGCAAGATTTACAAAATGTTGCTAATGGTGCTTTTGTTTCTCCTGCTATACCACTAAAATCCTATTAAGTCTGTAAAGCGAAGCGTGACAGAAAGCCATGTGTGAACTGTTGCACTTAGCTGAAAAGTCAGCAACTTGGGAGCTTGAGAACACAAGACCCACACCAGCTCACACACGCAGAACGCCCAAAGCCTGCAAGCAAGAGAGGGAGCCGAGCATCATCATGCCCATGAGCATGACGGTGGCAGATTTGCCAGCACACACTGGATGGGGGGACAAGAAGGGATGGGTTGCTCAGCACATTTCTCTTTCATGTTTTTGAATTGCTGCCTTGTAAAAGTCAATTTGCTAAAAAACATGACAAGATAATGGTAGGTCCTGCTGAATCGGCACAGCTACACTATGCCAAACTGATTCCTGCAGTAAATCATGTGCATTCTCCAAACACAAAGGCAGGGCTGTACAGCTCTGCAAACTCATTATTTGCTTTTGCCAAAAATGACAACGTGTCTGTCAGACTTATTTTCTCTTTTTTATCTCTGCATTGAACTATCTTCACTTTAGAACTCTGAATAAATACAGAAGGAATAAACAAGCATGGTGAATTTGATCTCCCAGAGATCTGCACAAAAACTTACACAGTATATGCTCAGTAGGTTACAGGCCATCTCCTACCTTACAACTGCACATGACCAGCTACCTAGCTGACAGAGTAACTAACCTTCTGATACATCAATTCGTCATCAATATGCTGAGACTGAATTAGTGCCTTCCATCTTAAAGAAAAAATGGAAACTATAAAACAATATTGTGAGGGGAAAAAAATAACATCATTATGGGAATATCCATACCCAGCACAGTAATACCACATCTCATCCTATTCAGGGTGAGACATCATGACTAAGGCATATCACCCCTGCTAGTCACATGCTACAGGAGTCAGGATGGTGGCACGGAAAACCAAGAGCATTAGTCAATCCTGAGCAATCATCTTCAATCCTGAGCAATCAAATCTTTTGATTTGGCTCTCCTTCCTTAATGGGAGGCAGCTACATCATTTAACATCAATTGCTTGTTCCATGTCAACTTTGCTCCATGTCACACAACTCCATATCTCACAACAGGTGAGCTTCAAGCAACTCACAGCCCAACACATCTCAGATCAACACCACCCCAGTGGATGTCACCCACACACCTCCCCAGTGATCCAGCCAGGTAGTAAGCTTTGCAAAAGAAGGAGTGCTCATTGTATTTCACAAGCACAGGAAGCACACAAATATTGCTGTCCACTCTCACCAGAGCAAATACCACATGAGAGCTGTTGTGAGAATTCCATCAACATTCCAGACCAGCACAGAACCTGAGTCAGCCCTTAGGCAAGCTACTGAAGTTGATGCTCAGCTTTCAATCACATGCTCGAGTATTTGGCTGAGCAGGGACTATTTTCAAGTGTGGGATGCAGAATCCCACTCAACAGTTGCTTCAGCGACAGACTACAAAATTATTCTTGATATACAATAAAGCAGTAATTTACAGAGGTGCATTCTCCCTTAACCATAACCTCGGACTTATCCATTCTTTGCAAGCAATTGTTTCTTAAGGAGTATTGCTGTGCCTGTCATCTGAAACACAGAACAGTTGCCAGCCACAATAGGAAATGGTTTGCACTGATTGAAAGTATTTCTGAAACCCCAACAATTCTTCTCCATGAAAAAAAAACAAGCCAAAAAAACACAAGTAACAAGAAAACACAAGAGAATTTGATAGTCTTTGTTCATTGTTGAGAAGTAAGGATCTTTGTTTTCTCTTTCAGACCATCCTGTTATTCACACAGTGAATTACAGACCTAACCAATTCTATAAATGGCTGATCCCCAAACTCATGGTTTAAGTTTAGGTCAAAAGAAGATCATTCACATGTGAAGTATGACTATCCTCTGGCAAAATAAAGCTGTTCTGGTTCCTGACAATGCTATATTTATTTTTTTTAACCGTCCTGATTTTCTGCCTCTTTTCCTCAAAATAAAAACTGGTAGACATCAGAAGAAAGAGATTCTGCAATCCTCAGTTAGAAAGGTCACCTGGAGGCAAGCTTAGAGTCAGGAGTCAGCCAGTGACAGCATGGACAGATTAAGACCTTCCAAACCCTAAGTTTTATTTTAACATGGTACCACTGACCTACCCAAAGTCACATGAACATCTCAATGCCTCAGTGCAGGGTTATAACATTTGTTTAACTAACACATGGGTTATCATAAAGATTCAGTTTAGAATAACCAGATTGTTACCATTTGCAGATGATTAATGCTCCTCTGATGCCTTGTAAAGCTGCAACCATTGCCTGCACACTGAGATCATGAAGGAAACAAATGATGCCCTGTAAAACCTATTTAAAACAAAGCAAACATGTATTAGGCAATATAGGTTTAAGCTTGTAAATTTAAGGTAATACAAGGTAAATTCTGTAAGTCCTCTACAAAAGCACAGCATCTACCCAACAGAGGCTGCTTCATTAAGTGGGGTATGTAGCTTTGAAGGCACAGGTCATTTAGCCAGAGTTTTAGATTAACAAGTACCTGCTTGCACCTGCTAGTCAAGAGCTGAAATAACTGATAAGACACTTGAAGGTGAATGATTGTTCCTGTCCTTAATGTATCTACAAAAACACAGACACCACAGCAGCCACTGGGCTCCCAAGCTGACCAGGAGCATACAGCTATTTAAATATATACAGGACCCTGGGAATCTGCCCGGTTTTAAAGCTGTAACAATGCAGTCAAATTACAGGACACCCAAAAAACATACAGCAGAGTGACTAGCTACTCCCCACTCAGTTTGGTTATCATTGATGCTAAGGAGCCTCCTTCCACATGCCATGCTGTCAGAACCAACAGATGAGTTTCTATGGAACTTCAAATCCTGGAAGGGTTTTGGAGGCAGAGGGTTGGTGGAGGATTGGATCAATTAATTTTTTAATAGTTCAGTGTTTTCAACCTGTTTGTATTTTACTAAATAGAACTGGATAGACAGTGAAAGGTGCCAAGGACCAATCAAACTTCAAAAGGCTTTCTTCCCAATTAAAAACTTTGGAAACAAATTAGCCTCATCTGTGTGGCTGGCTGGAAGATAAAAAGTCTCAATGCACAATTGCATCTGATTTCCTGCAAAGCTCTGCTCTGAAAAGTAGATGTTACAGGAGGAGAGTGCCTAGGCTGAAAACAGCCCTGCTCACCTTCAGCGTAGCTCCTGAAATGGGAGCAAAGCAGAGAGCATGGCCATAAGGCTGTACTATCCTGATGCAGGAGAAAGCTTCTAGCTTATGAGTCAGCATCTCTTTTTAAATGAAAGAAAAAAGCAGCAGGAGAATGCCTCTGAAAAGTTATTCCTTTCCTCCTCTTCCCTTTCCCCCAGCTTTCTAGAGAAAGTACTTTTCAGACAAATTGCATACAGTATGTGCAGTCCTCCTGCTTGGAAAATTCAGTCTGCTAATAAAATTAAATACAAAACAAACAACAACAACAAGAAGCATATTTTTGATGGGCTTGCTTGTCATGCCATGTCCCCCAGCTTCCATTCTCAGGGATTTACCAAAATATTTGTTTATTTACACAAAGCTGGAATTCTGTAGTACTAGATTCTCTTCTCATTGACCTCTGGCCCTGCTTGGAGGTTACAGCAATTAAATATATTTCAAGTGACATCAGTAGGGAAGCAACTGTGCTATAAATAATAGGCTAGAAAAAAGTGTGGTTTTGTCCATCCCTTACCAATACTCAGCAGTGTGAAAGATAATGGAAGTTCTCTCTTCACCACAGCCCTGAGCAAAGTGCCAGTTCCTTTCCCTTCAGTGAACACTATCTCTGACCACTCAAGGTAGACACAATTTTCTCCTGTCACACCTCAGCTCACTGGGAGAGGGGCTGAGTCACAGATCCATCTCCTGCTCCCCCTCCAATACCACACAACAAGTGGAAAGTGAAAATAAGATGAAATTCATTTTGCTGGATTTAAGTACTTTATGCCTTGAAGTAAATCCCTTAGATGCTGTGAGATTACCTAAACAAATCACAGAATTTTAGTAATAAATAAAGGTGGTAATCCTCCTATTATGTTTACAGATCTCAAGCCTCTGGGACTCATGTTTTAAAGCTTTCCTGTGTAGCTATAGAAGCCAGAGAGGGTCAAGATTTCTGATAGTCACTTAGCTCCAGGAACTCTGGCCTTAAAAGAAGGTAGGAAAAAACCCAAATACAAAAAAAAAAAAAAAATCCTACATTAAAATTGGCAGAGTTGACAAAAGTAAAGAAGAAAAGCTGTTGATTTTTCTTTTGCATTTACCACCCACTGTCTCCCACACAATAACATTGGGTAAGAGCACATTGTGACAACACTTCTAGGTCTTACTTTAAAATTCCTTAGTCACTGTAATTGTATACAGAGCAAACAAGATCTGCTTCACTTGCCAGCAAAACACAGCAGCACCTGGAACTCAACATGGCAGACTTACAGGATATGTAAAGATGAAGCGGAGAGAAATAAACCAGTCTGGGAATTGAATACTGGAGGGCCAGACCAGCACACCCTGACCAATGTGAGCAATGCTACCTTTGATGACACAAACAGGAGATATTTGATAACCACCCAGTGTTTCAATTTTATAGCTTTGTCTCTCCATGTGAAAGCTGACAGCTACTTCTTACAGGATGCAGCCACCATGTTGGGGGTGTGACACAGCTGTAGTGACACTACACGGATTCAGGCTGTGACAAAACCCACCACATTCTACCTAATGAAGGTCAACTCTTCCCTGCTCCAGAGGGATTCATACCCAAAAAAATGGCACTTCTGGAGATGGAAAACAACAACTTAGATGAGATCCACCAACCCAGGGCAGGAGGTTTCATACCATCAAATTTTCTGGTATTTTCCTGGACCAAATATCAGCATATTCATCTGCACATTATCAGCATATTCATCTGCACATCAGGCTTATCTCAAGAGAACATGATGGTTAAGAACATCTCATTCACTAGCTCTTCTTGTAACCCCCTCCATAGCGACTCCTGCAATTACTGTTTCCACATGAATCATTACATGCTGCCTACACTTCAGCCTCACTCCCCAAAAATATCTGTGTTGACTGCAAAAACACATGCTACCACAGACCTTTCTTACAGATCAAACTGCAAGCAAGCTGCAGGACTTTCCTGCATGCTTATTTTGTGAACCCCACATGCAGAAACTTTATCTCCCAGAGAACACATGTACAGCTCAGCCCTGGGGGACAGGGTGAGTCAGATGTTTCCTTCTGTAGGAAGGCCCTTGCTATGGATGGCTACTGTGTGGAAGTGCATTGTTGAGGCACAAATCAGCCTATAAACATTTCTCCTTGGATGTAGAGGTCCCTTTGAACTGTCTCATAATTGCACTGACCTTGTGCACACATGTTCATTGCTGGAGCTGTGGGTGGGAGGCACATCTGGTGCCAGCTCTATGCAAACCTTGCACAGCTTCATTCTTAAGACCACTGAAGTCAACATGGGCCTTTCCACTGGCTTCTTCAAGTTTGAGCCCAGACCCACCTTCCTTCATTTTAAAGGACATCAAAACAGCACTGAGTATATTCAGGCAAATGTTGAGTCACCACCCTACTGCTGCAAGGCCAGGAGAGTGACCTGCTCAGCCAGCTTTTTCCACAAGCCCTCAAGGCAGACCTTATTTACTGCACTCACTGTGTTCGTTTTCTTCTCACCGACACAGAAAAATTAGACACAAGCTGGCCATGAAGAGTCTTAGGCTAGAAATTTGGAGAAAATATTTTTTTCCTTCCCTTTTCCAAAACTTACATGCACCCAAACTCTTGATAAACACAGAAATGTCCCTCTCTTTGGCGCACAACCGCCCACCTCAACTTTACCCCGGGACTGCCAGCAGGAGCCCCAGCCCAACCAGAATCAACCACTTTCTGAGTCTGCTCCTCAGTCCAAGTGAAATGTTAGACTCTTCCTTGCTTTGACCCAGGGTACACTCGCAACTCATCATTTGGCATCCAGAAAGGAAGCCCTACTGTTCCTTAGTCATGCTCAGTAACTCTTTAGTCCCTGAGCTGTCTCACAGAGCCCAGAACAAATTCTTACATAGTAAGTAGGATGTGCCATTAATTATGTCAGTGCTTGACCCACATCAGAGCAGCTATCAGGGCCCCAAGTGCACCATCAACTCTTAATTTCTCTGTCCAGCCAGACCCGGGACTTGCACCCCCAAAGCCACTGCCCAAGGGACAAGAAGCCCAGGGTAAGCTCAGGCTTAGCCATGCTGCACATTCACCCACCCCCAGCCCTGTCCTTGTTGGGCCTGACTTTCTGTGTGGATTTAGCTTGGTCCTGGCTCTTCCCTCTGCATCTACACAGTGATCACTGGGCTACCAGTGACATCTGTCACTGTCACCCACCTGGTCCCAAATGGGCACCATGGGACTTTGCTGAGGTCAGTGAGAGCATTTTCCTACCAGTGCTGGGGTCACCCTCAGCTCCTGGCTCATCCTTTCTCAGGGTTCAGCCTTTGCTCCCTGACAGGGCCATGCACTGTTTCCATTTGCTGGTCACCCTCTCTGGCTTGACGGACCCTGGAGCACGATTAGGATAAGCATCACGTGATAGCCAGGGGCTGGCATTAAAGGGGAATTTTGGAGGAAGGAGAAATATCAGAACACCTTTCCAGAGGGATTCAGCACCTTGGTTTTGACCCACGGAAAATCTGAAGAAGTAGTAGCTAACCTGGTATCAGAGCAGATTTGGGAAACTGGGTCACTGGTTTCCCTGGTGATTAATTCCAGGGTAAGATACCGCTCTGGTTCAGACAGAGTTCAAAACATCCCTGTTTATACAATCAGATGTATAAGCAGGAAAGGCACCTTTGCAAGCTATCATCTCTCTTCAAACAGAAATAATGCATCACAGAAACATATGATTTCCTGCTCACAAAAAGGGCTGATGGATAAATTAAGTTATTCACACCTAGCAAGGTTCTCAGCTATCCAGACTTTCCTAGCTAGCCTGAGGTAAAAATAAAATCTCAGAAAAAGTTTTTTATTCCCACAGAAACAAAATTTCAAAAGCTTCTGCCACACTAAATGCAGTGTGGCAGGGAGCATCCTTACAGCCCCACAGCAAAACCAGAACTGCACCAGGGAGTTTTCCTCAGGATATGCAGCAATCCTTGTGAGCACTCTGGCCTCACCTTACTCTCTGCCTGTTGGGAGCGCAGGCTGGAGACACTGGAAGAAAACTGGAGTCCAGTTTTGGAGCTGTTTTATTTTTGGTCTTGGAGAGTCACTCCTCCTTTCAAACAAAACAAACTTTTTTCTCTCTTTCATGCTCATAGGCAGAGAAATCAAGAGAACTGATTTCCACTAAGAACAGACACCAAGAACCAGCTGCACTGTATGAACTTCAGAAGTTATTGCAGGTTCTGCAAAGTGGCACAGTGATATGCAAAACTAATACAAGCCAAAAATGGAGCATACGATCAACAGAGAAATTACACAGGCAGGTTTCAAATCTGAGTTTTTTTCAAAATAGTATCAACTGTATAGGCACCTTCATAGGCGACACCCTATGAAGCTATATGCTACCAGCAAACCAAGACAGAATTTCTGAGACAGATGATTTTGTTTTGGGAGAGATACCATTTTATATACAGCTGTCTACTTTGTAAATCATCTACCTGCATTGTTCAATCCCACCCACACCCCACCCCTAAACAGTGCTGTCTTCAAACAACCAGACAAAAGCTCTTTGCAGTATCACTGCCTACATATTCGGGGTACCTTTTTTCCTGCAGGAAGGATTAGGGGTTTGGAGGAGAGAGATTGCGTTTGGGTTTTTTATTCCCCTGAAGTTAAAAAGGGGGCTTTGCCCTACAGCCTTCGGTGGTTATTCAGGTACAGATGCCTACAAAAGTCACACTTGTATTCTGAGGACACGTGCAAGGACAGTATGAGATAATAAAGAGCAAAAGTGGGCCGGGATGTGTGTCCTGGAAGTCCCACAGGTAGTCCAGGTTTCTAGGAGGGAAACCTGGAGGAAGAAGAGATCCTGTATGTTCTCTCCCTAAGGAACAGCTTTAGGGCTCTCACATTGTCTGCATTGCTCTGTTCCAACACTGCATGCTTGCTCAAAAAAACAAAACTCAGCTTCCCCAAAAGACACTCAGTTCTGCAGGTACTTGTACATAACAGTGACCACATTCATAAAGTTTTAATATAATAAAGAAAATACATAAAACAATGCTCAGCATTGAGCACAAGCCTTATGGGAACATAGGTCATTTGGAACTGAATCCAGAAGTTTAAATCATTAGGTTTCTGGATGTGGCAAAATTAGCCTGGCCCCATCATGAGACCTAACTTTCCCACAAGGGTCACAAAACAGGAAAGGCTGGGACTAAGAACAACAATAACTGCATGAAAATAAACTTTATCTGAAACTAATCAGTTACTAATGATTTGAGGAAGATTATGTCAACTCCCCATATATGGGTTCTTTATCAGAAGGGGTGAAGCACTACACTGTCAAATAACAGATGTGACTTGCACATTGATCTGCATTTTAGGTACATGTTCTTCAATTACTCTTCTCATGTTCCTCAGAGGGACAATGGGAAAGGATTCCCAGCATCACAGGAATATCTACTGAGGGCTCAGTTTATATACAGTCAGGGTATTCCACTTTCCACAGGATCAAGTGCTTTGATGTGACCTTTCCTAATGAAGCTGTAAAGGTCCACTCCCCTACAGTCACCTGAAAGAAGGCTGTAGCAAGGTGGAGGTTGTTTTCTTCTCCCAGATAAGAGTAGACAGGATGAGAGAAAACAGTCTCAAGTTGCACCAGTGGAGGTTTAGTTTGGATATAAGGAAAAATTTCTCCACCAAAAGGGTATCCAGCACTAGAACAGGCTGCCAGGGAAGTGGTTATGTCACCATTCCTGGAGGTATTTAAAAGCCATGTGGATGTGGCACTTAGGGACACGGTTTAATGGTGGACTTGGCAGTGCTGAGTTAACAGTTGGATTCACTGATCTTAGAGGCCTTTTCCAACCTAAAGGATTCTATGGTCTATTCAGAGTATTTGATTATATTCAGATATATAGAAACAGCTGTCTGTAATGCAAGGAGAATATAGAATATTTCACTAGATTTTTGTATTGCTTCCTGCAGAATTCCAGTTTGCTGGCTGGATTTCAAGATCCTAGAATTTGGCTCTTGATGTTTCTCCTTGATCAGGTATTAGCATTCCTCCTGATGCCAGCGTGACAACATTTCTGTTGTTTTTCATAAACGTTCTCTCAGATCACACTGCTCAGGTCCATTTGTGCTGCAAGGCTGCAGACAGCTCTAGTTCAGAGGGAGCTTGCTGGAGGCATGAGCTGTGCATCAGAAAGCCATGCTGATTGCTCCTCTATGGAAAAATGAAACGCACATAGATTTGTTGGAAGCAGTTTGCTTCAAAATTTGTGGTACAATCAGTTCAGTGTTAATTACACACCTTCATAATTGATGCCCAGCTCCTTCTAAGAGCTGAAATTCTGCAGCTGGAGAGGCCAACAGACCTTCTGTTACTGGGATTTTGATGCAAAGTGTCCTCAAGTTTTACAAAAGTATGGACACAGGAGGAATGCCTCTCTGTATCGTCTGCAGGCATTGTCCTTGCATGACATGAAGCATAAAGGTTTTCACCAGGCACACACTTAGCAAGATTTATAGCAGATTTTGATCTATCCCCTTCAGCACCCTCAGGCCTCATCCACAACAGCTGAGACACTCTAGCTACAGTCTCAGTGAAACCATTGACATTGATGAAATTTCCTCTGACCAGGGAGGTCAGGGATATATTTTGGCCAAAAACCTTAATGACCCAACAGCACTAAGACAAACTTCTTCGAGCTATTCGTCTGCATTCCTTAGGCATGAGGACTTGAAGAAGGGGAAGCACTGAACTATGTAAAGCTGTGAAGGAAAGACAGACATTCCATGCTACAAAGCTGTTCCAGTGAGCATATAATTTATATTCTGGGATATAAACATAACTTCTCTCCCATATGTGAGGAAGATTCCCATACATAATTTTTCAAGACCAATGCTGCATAAACCTACTTATAGCCCAGTCACCCTAAAACCCCAGAGAATTTTTTAGTGAATGACATCTTTGACCTCTTTTTAATATACTACCAATAAATGAATCAAAGTTGACATGTATTTCTCTGCTTCCTGTCCACTTCTTATATCTGCTTTTTTCACATCAAAAAGGGACCTTTGGTACTGTTTACACACATGGTTCATGCATGTAGAAAGATCAAGAAATCTAGCTTCAATCACCAACTGGTGTTTGTAGACTACACTGGAGTATGAATAAAGGTAATAAGACAGTCAATGGAAAAAAAAAATTTGAGAAAACTGCAGACTTTTTAACAAACAGCATGGTATGAACAATGAAGGTAGGTATAGAGAAAAAGTAGAAGATGAGGTAGGAGGGTACTGTGCCACCCAGATTCCTGCCAAAGCCAATAGGAGCAAGAGATGTGTTTCAATAGACAAGCCTGTCTCCAAGCTAAAATTCCCAAAAGAAACTAGTTCATTTCTCTCTTATTCATGCATACTTTAGAAACCTCTGGAGACTGCTCTGCAAACTGGAACAATAAAACAAAATGTCAAGACAATAAATGGGACATTGAATCTCTGCCTTCTGTTGGAGAAAGGCCTTTTCTGACTTCAGGGCAGTACCTTCTTTTCACTTCCCAACAGCAAAGCACTGCAGAGTAAGCACTGTCTTCAGGATGACCTCAACAAAGAGTGGGGCAGCAGAGCAGTGCTTGTCTGGATCAATTACCTTAAAAAATTTCTAGTTGAAATCCACCTTGCCACAGGTATATCTCACTATTCTTTTGTCATCTATTCTATGATGTCATAAAAGGTATGTTGTTAGAGAAACTGAAAAACAGCAGGAATCCATCTTATTTTTCTATAATTCTGAGGAAATGAATTCCAGTTCCATTTCCACTCCCAAACTCCAAGAAGCTCCATGCATATTGCAATATATCCGCAATGAAACAGTGAATGCTTTGTTCTCATTTGCAGCATAAGCAATTAACACTAAAGTTAGACCTAGCTTCCCTTTTCTTTGACCAGGAGAAATTCACTGTTAGTATTTATCTACACATTTCACTTTGATTGGAATTTAATTTCTGGAAATAATGGGTTTTACACAAAAGTGGTAAAGCAAGTGCCTTGTTAAACTATGGTGAAGCATCAGAGGCAGCTTTGTGGCCAGAACACTCAAAGCCCCAGCTCCATCTCTGGCATATTGGGCAATTCAAGTCATGAAAGTAATTTCATTTTCCTCCACTGTAATTTCTTAACCTACAAAATGGAGATACTGGCTAAAATTATTCAAGGACACTACAATATTCACAGTGCCATTCCTTGCTTTTATCTCATGTTCCAATGAAACCAAAAAACTTTATGTTGCACAATAAGCCAGTTGTGCTGATATGTCCATTCTCCCATAAAAAGCAGTTGCTGGGTTTGTTTCTGTTTCAGTTAGGTCTTTAGCCCACTCTGGCTCCTTAGGAAGCTCTCCAGCATCAAATGAATTCCAGAAAGTGTTCAGCACAAGCAAAACAGCATATTTTAATTATGCTTCATTGAATCAAAACCTTTTAATTAGCTCTAGTATGGCTCCATCCAGCTTTGCAAAGCACTTTGGAGAACTGCATCGGAAAGTGCTGTATCAGAGCTAGGTATTATTACCTACACAAATATGAGCTAAAGACTTCAAAATACATATAGGCAACATCTTTATGCCTTCATTGACTCAAATGCTGCTTCAAGTCATAGGATGATCCTCAAGGAAGAATTTCAAGACATTTAACAATTAGTAACCTTGCAACACCTTTGAAAAATAGTGAAAATTGGGCACTCACACAAATTGCTTCATCTGCTGGAATACAGCTGTTTCTGGAGCAAAACCTAATACTCATTTTATAGTGCAAAGCCACAGAGGAAAGGACACAAAGGACAAAATATTGTTGTATCCATTTAGATACAACAGAGGGGAAGTTTGTGGAGGCAAAAGTACAGTAAACCAAAGCAAAATCAAATAAAAGCACTTAAATAGCACCCTATTCTTGATGCCAAACCGGTCAGAAATAGCTCACATTTCCAAATTTGGTAATCTTCCAAGGAGGAGTCAAAAGCAACAAATCTTTGTAGGGGTTGGTAAGGGTAGAAGGGAGGTTTTTCCTGGTTTGATTTAGTGGCTAACTTGATCTGTACTGTTTGTGATGGTTTAACAGTGTTGGTGGGCTGGTCTTGTGTTATCTGTAGATGACACTTTAATGTTGCAGGGCAATCATTATTACATTGCAGTGAGCTCAGGGTGCCTTGAACAATTGCTTAGATCCAAGAGATGTAATAACTCCTCAGACAGACAGGCACAAATGTTAAGCCCAGCACCTGATCCAGGTCTCATCTGAAAACCATTATGTCCAAGGGGACTGTGCCCTCAGCTCCTTGCTGGACCATTGGCACACATCTTCTCTGATCAGGGGACACGCGCCATGAACTGAATCACAGAAACAAAACCACTGGAAAGGTCTAAGTCCACTTTCACTTTGTTGGGAGTTTTAATCATTGCTTCATGATCCTCTTCTAAGAAATACGGTATCATGCTGTTTGCATGCACTTAAATACTTGCGTTACCTCAGCAAAATGCAAGTACGTTAGTGTAGTTCAAGGTTTAGACTTCCATTGCCCTTGTTTTGAACAACATCCTTTGCAAAATACAAAAAAAAGACATTTTCATTATTTCTTTTTCTGGCTTAAAAAAAAAAACAAAACCAAAAAAACCCCAGATGGGGTTTCAGTCCCAAATATGCAATTGGCATTTGGCCCAGTGTAAAGACATGCCCAAACCGCCTGAGGATGGAACAGCTGTGGGGCCAGGGGTAGGTCACAAACTGCCTAAACCAAGGAGACTTTGCAGGAGGGAATCCCTTAGGGCAGAGAAGAGCTCTGAGGAAAACAAGCAGCCAGTAAACTAAATCACCTCCATTCAATTTCATGATACACAAGTTGAAAGCATTTTCTGTCCCTTTAATGTTCCTTCTTCCTCCATCTGAGCCAGAAATTGCCAGCCTCACTGGTCTCCTGATGAAACTATCTCCCACCAGCAGTTTACAAGGGAAGGAGAGTTTCCAGACTAGCAAAAATTTTAGTATGGTACTGAAAGAAAATTTTGGTAAATACAATAAAGTGCTGTCATGAAAGACCAGCTAACCCAGCTTGTGATCCAAGTTCCAGAAATGTCTACATGAATGTAGAAAAAGACCAGAAAAAATACTAGGGGAGGAAAAGAGAGCAGTTCACTTCTCCAGCCTGCATCCCCTCCACAAGAGAGGGTACAAGAGAAAAACTACAGCTGTGGTACCAAACATCTGTAAAAAGACATGGCAAAACCAAAGCACAGCTACGGATGTAAACAAATCTCCTGTTAACTGCATATTCTCCCTCTTATGCATGTAGTGTAGCTTAAAAATATTTGACCCAAATGCAATCCATTTACACAAAAGTGAAATTTGAAAAAGTTGCAGCAAGGTTTGTTTCAGGGGAATCAAGTCAATTCAAACAGGCAGCACATATAAAAAACTAACAAAGTCCCTACAGAATCCAAAGGACTGAGAAAGAAATAAGGTTATTTGAAAGGTTTTTCGAAGAAAGTGATATCCAAAACCCAGTTTAACCTGAACCTGAAAACTTTAGAGCCCAGCAAATGTGCAAGAGAGACCTATACACCATTTCTTATTAGGTGTCTGCCAAACAGATTTGTTACATATTTAATAAAGCAGTAAAATAAGGTATTTATATAGCATGTTTAACTGTAAGCATATTGGTAGCATTTTGTTTAAATCAAAGTGTAACCTGATAGATGCTACAGCTCCTGAACAATGGAAAATACGAGGAGAAAAAGCAAAGTCAGAAATCCTGCTGCATCACAAGAAAATAGCATCTTGCACAGCTCTGCTTTAACAGGCCTATAAAACCTAGATGCTTTGAGCCTCTCACAAGAGTGCCTGGCTGGCAGATTGTGAGTTCTCACGTGCCTCAGAGGGTCCAGCTACTCGGAGGGAGTAGTCTTGACTACCTTTTGCTGGGTCACACATCATTGCTATTCCTTCCTTTAGGGCTCCACCTCATACTTGGCAAGGAAGCAGAGCTGCAGCTCCTTCCAACGTCAACACCTTTTCTTTGCTCGGCCAGAGGTGTCAGCGCAGAGCAAACACGAGTTTCAGCCTTCCCAAGTTCAGAGCTCCCCGAGCCACGTGCACTGCTCAGGCTCACTGAAACTGTCAGGAAAACTGCCACCACCCTTCAGAGTGCAATTTCAGCCCATCACAACCTTTCCAGGTTACAAAAGAAACGCTGCAAACTGCAAAGGTACGTGTCATAAAAACATACAAACATCTGGTTACTTTTGCTTCTTTAAAGTACAGATCTCAGGAATACGTAGGGAGATATCAGTTATTGTTTTACAAATGCACGGGGAAATTGAGGTTCCAGGTAATGGAATGACTTAGAGGACCTCTGAATGAGCAAAAAAGCAGCAACTGGACAAGAGATTTGCCAGGTAGTAACTCTTTACACAGATTTCTTTCTTTCCACAGACATTGTACTTAATTGTTATGAAAAATAAATTATTCTCTTTTGGAGAAGGATCAATGTGCTCTTCCTCATGGGTGATTATTCCCAGAGTGGTTAAAAATCAAAGGGAGAAAAGTACAGAAACACCAACATTACAGAGCAAACCTGATTTCTTCCAAGTGTGAGAATAGAAGCAAAGCAGGTATTTTTGGGCCACATTGTTTTAAGAAAGAGGTACTTTTGTGCTTCAACAGAGATATATTCAGACATGTAGAAGTATCTTTAATACAAGGAAAACACTGAAACAATAAGTTGCTGCCTTTTGCTTGCACATTGCTAATGTGAAGGTCTCAAGTTCCCTGTAAGAAGAACATGTGGATGTTTTACTGTTAAACAATTAGGCCAAAGCCACACTGAGGATTTTTGTATTTGGTTCAAACTGACTATAATGGAAAATGAGCCTCTAACTATCATAAGTGACTTAGAAAATCTCAGCAGAATTGTATAAAAAGTCAGAGCATTTTTTGTTCTATTTGAATCTAACCTTGTCAAGGCTTTATAGACAGCTGAGGACTTATTAAAAAAGATCAGAAACTGTGAAGGTAGAAAGGGTCTTTATGTCCTCCGCTCCCTGGTCAAAATGAAGTTCAGTGATAAATGAAATATCTGCTGTGATAACTTGTGTGTCGAAGCAAATCTGTTTCCACCCATAAAAATGGCTAGACAGAAAGCATTGTTTGAAATATTTGTGAAAAGAAATGGGTAAATTAATATCTTTTGAATAGCCATGATAAATATACTCTGCATAAGATGTAAACCTGAGCTGCACACTGATGTACCAGAAAGTATCTTTGCCTCTTGGAACAGCTTTATATTGGGGGGGAAGATAGGGAGAGTAGACACAAAATAACTGCCCCCTTGTAACCAGAAATAATGGTTATGACTAAGACTCGAAAACCAGACATAAGAAGAGACACAAGAACTCGTCTTTTTCAAGAAAAAATATTAACATCATATTTCTATATATACATTAGTTCATTGTAAGTATTTGAGATTACACAGTGAAGGAACAGGGTATTTGTCATGGTTTGGCACTGGCCCAATGCCAGTGCCCCCATGAAAATGTATTTTCTTTAACTAACTGCTGTGAGATGTGACCAGGAACAGAGCAGAGCAGGCTCAAACTTAGAAAAAGAGAGAAAAAAACTTTATTAAGCTACAAACTAAAATCGAAACACACAGGAAACAGAATGAAAACCTTTTAAACCATTCCTCCTCCTCCCACCCAATCTCACCAAAGCACAGTGAGACAAAAAATCTTGGAAAACCTGATCAAGTTACTAACATTCTGATAATCAATTCTCAGTCCATCAGGGGAGAGAGGAGTCTCTCTTGTACCACAGTCCTCCCCACGAAACAGGGTTGAAACTCCCCATGTTTCTTTGTCACACATGGCACCGCCCGGAGAAACTGTGCCATCGTGACATCTTCCTTCCATGTACAGTGCTCTCACCACCGTCCATGGACCGAGACTGCTCA
>VZSE01006777.1:144674-156969 GCA_013398275.1 Promerops cafer
GGGGGGAACAAAAGATACCTCGGTGCTTTTCCACCCCTCCGTCCTGCAGGAGCTGGCCCGGTTCCATTCCCTTCCACCTTCTCTCTCTCTCCGGGGCTCCGGCCTACCTCAGCCTGGGCCTTCATGGCTCCCCTCCCCCACCCAGCCATGTGGCCGGGCGGGGCAGAGACGGTGCCGCTCCCTGGGCTACCACGGGCGAAAGAGAGCGAACTCTGGGAAATCTCTGCTTTTAACCCCGTGTGTCTTCAGAGGTGACTCACGTCTTCAGTGGTCACACCAGGTGTCAATATTCAAATCTGACCACTGATTGGTTTGACTAAAACTTCCCAAAAAACTCACTTCCTCTCAAACCGAGACAGTATTAAAAGCCTAAATTTTCCTGATAGTCTTACCACCTGATCATACACCTTTTGAAGAAAAGTAACTTCACTTAGAATCACATTTTACGTTGTGGGAGCGGGTGGAAGCCATTTGAAGGACAGCAGCAATACTGTCATCTCAAAAGCACTACTCTGGGTACTTGTAGTTCAGCACAAAAGAAAATGTTTTGCCTTGCAATATATTTCTGATTTTTCTAAGACTTAAACTGAAAATGAAGAAAAAAGGGTTTATCTGTTCCCAAAATTACCTTCCCGATCCTTATCTGCACTGATGTTTCCCTTATCTACCAAAGTCAGATGCAGTCTTTTATTCATTTGTCCACATTTTGTTAAGTGCTTTTAGATTTACAAATTAAACGTACTACTCTATTGCTATAGCTCATCATCTTTCTGCTATTATCTGAATTCAGCACCTGCTTTTTATTGTCATTTGCCCTACTCCTAAAAACCACCAACCTTAGTTTGATTCAGAGGCCCTCATCATTCAGGTTTCTTTTAAATCCACGTGGTAAAGCCTAGAGATGAAGATAGCCTATTTCCATTAGACCCAGTGTGGGAATACTCCATTCAGTTTGTAGAAGTTACGGAGGCAATTTTTCATTGTATATTGAAAACAAAACCACACAGACGCGCGGGCACACACACACAGACGCGCGGGCACACACAGAATAAAATCTCATTTATGTCAATGAATCCTGGATCAAAATGTCTCTCACTGACTATCCAATATTTAGGGTTATCCTAAGTCTCGACAAAAGTTAACATGTACTTGCCCCTTACTCTTTGTCTAACTAGGAGGGGAAAGTTAATTTTAAAAAGTAGATTCAGAAACAATTCGAAAAGTTGCAGCCAGAACTACAGTGCCAGGTGAGGAAGAGGTGAGCAGACACTGCTGGGATAATTCATCTGGTCCAAAGCAGCTGCTCTGTGTGATCTCCACCCTAGCTGACCTTCCCACTACGTGTTTGTCTGGGCTGGACAGGCAGATGTTCTTGCCAACCTGTCCTGCTGCAAAGCACACAGGAAAGGGAAAAGGAAGTTTTTAGCCCAAGACAAAGCACTTGGCTATGCAGGGCTGGATTCCTGCTGTTTTAGCCATTATCCATAGCCTCATGAATATATATAACATATTTGAATTTCTCACATGAATATGGCACTAACCTTAATTGTCCTGCTTCCAGAGCACACCTCCAAGCCCAGGGGCTCAGCTACACTTCTAGAGAGCAAAACATTCTACTGTCTCTCCAGATTTTTTCCTCTATCACATCAGCCTACCCACAGTAGTTCTGGGTCAACACTAGTATGCCAAAAATCAGTCAGATTCATCTCATGCTCTCTGTACATAATAATGGTCTCTACTAAAAATAATGATAATGGATTGAATGTGAACCATTAACCTTCGAAAGAGAAGCTGGCTTCACTCAGAGCCACAAGAAACTCCTCCCATTTTTCTCATAGGCTGTGCTTTTAAGCTAGGTATTAACTCCTGTCATTTTTCAGTTGCCAGAAATACCACAATATACAATGATCTACACAACTGCAAAGATACACACTTCCCCTCAGCCATATATCCCAGAGTGTTCCCCCCACCTCCAGATGCAATCTCTTGGAGGTGAATAGGCAGAGAGTGTATCTGTCTCATAACTTTTTTTACCTTCAACTGTTATTTTCTCTGGAGCATGTGCCTGTCACTGAAAACTCCATGGTTTTCTCACTGCTTTGTTTGGGAGACAGAGTCTTAGCTGAACTTTCACCAACTTCTCAGTTGGTTTCTCCAGCTCACAGATAACTGTCTCACAGGGAGACAACTGAATGGCAAACAATGCCAGAATTAAAGCTGAAATCACAATTAAATCTTATGTAATACTCTTTAACAGCACAAAGCACAGTCTAATACCTCTCCTGGCATTTCACTAAATACAAGTGTCAATATCAGAACAGACAAACAAAGGAATATGTCACCAGCAGCTCAAGTAGCTGCTATCATGGATTTTCTGTGACAGACAAGAAGCCTCGATGCTCACAGGTGGATGAGCAATTTGTCACCATTTATCCCCTTTCTAGGGCCTAACAAATCCCAAGCCACAGTGGAAGCGGCATCCACAAAATGTAGGTCTCACATCCATCTACAGCTTGGAAGCAGCAGCACAATTAGAGATTATGGCACACACAGGGTTCATTACAGCCCAGCTGCTGGGCTTAGAGTGCTTTCAGAGGGAAGCTAAGGGCTAAGAGGAGAAAGAAGAAAAGCGGAACACTAAGGAAGAGAAAAGAATTCCAAACATTTCCCTAGGAGCTAACAGACAATTTTCCCCAAAGCACAAGGGTTTAGATGAAGCCTTACTTACAGGTAAAACAGCAAGAGTCTGAGAGCCCTTGCCTCTTCTGAATTTATTTTTTCTAGGGAGTTACCTGTGTTATCCAAGTTATACAGCCACAGGAAAAGCAGAGCAGGCAAAAGAAGATTATCCCCAGCTCACCTTGGCACTAGATGAGAAGGTAGCTCTGCCACCTGGCAACATCCCCCTTCGCTTCCCAGGCCCATGGACACCTCTGGAGAGAAAGAGCAGTTCCTCTGCCAGCTGCTCTGCAGCTACAGCAGCAGGAGTAGTACTGCTTCAGAGGCTAATAAACACTGAGCCATTCAGCAGGGAACACCTCTGCACCAATCCCTAGCACTGGGAAGGGAAGAGCTGAAGTACTGCACCTGTGAAAGCAGGGAGGGAGGCTTGGAAGATACCCTGAGGCTGAGTAATAACAAAACCAGGCAATCAGGGTTGTGCCATTAAAACTTGCAAGTACCCCAGAGTGTCCCAAGGGCTTTCAGACAAGACAGGTGACAAGGAGGAGACAGCATGAACTTCCTGTGCTTGTCCTTGTTTTTCCCTCTAGTACAATTAAATTATTCCAGATATTTACTCATTTCCACAGGAGAAATGGTGACGGATATATCCATAAAACACCAACAGAAATATGCACACTAACTGAAAGCTGCATGAATTGTATTGATAAGAACTGAATGCTGTTTTAATGGTTTTGGAGATTGTTAAGTAAGTAATCTTTACAAACGGCCTTCAGGGAGGTGCAGATGATTTTACGTCTCCTCTTTATGATCCCTTTTTTTCCTTTCCTATCCTGATCTCAATATTCTTTCAACTCAGTAATTTCTTACGCAGTTTGAGTGGCACAGGTGGTGTTCTGCTCAAAGATTAAGATAACAATATAGCAGGGATATAGCAGGCAGTAAAAACACAAGCTGTGGTATGGAACTGCAGCCCGATTTGCAACTTCACAGTGGAAATAATCAGAGATTGATGATTATTTGGTAAGGTTTTGCACTTTACTCATTTGCCATATCTTCAAAAACTATATTCCTGGCTCATAAAGCTCAGTTGAACAACATTGGATAACAGGATTGTGTGAGCCTAGAGCCAGGATTAAGATATGAAGCAAACTGGAAACTTCAATCATTACAATCCTGTAGCCCAAATGAGAAGCACTTTCACTCACTTTTTAGTGAGTCAGTCATATGTCCCATTTCTCTTCATGTCCACATAGAAAGAAGCATGACTTTAGGCCCTTTCCCGTGACTTCAAGTGATAGGAGTTTTCATCAGGACAAAGGATCAAAATCATTAGAACCCCTCATTAATTTCACCCCATGTTGCAAAAACTATTTGTACTCCTTAAGTAATAACAATTTTGAAAGCAAAAATGTCAAGAGACAGATTCATCTCCTAACTTGAAGGACTTCCCAGAACAATGAGCAGAGTCAGTGTTTGAAACATCTGCCCCTCACTGAAGAAGGGTTGCAAGATCTTCCAGCCCTCCCAAAATGTTTGGTCTCTGCCCTAATACTTGTAACAGCAGGCTGAGTAGAATGCTCTGCACAGTGCTAGTCAGTTAGCATCTGTCCCCTGTGATTGTGACTGGGTGTCCCATGAAGACTACTAATCTTTCTCCTAAGGGGAAAAAATGCAAACCAGTAATTCAGTGTGACAACCACATCAAAATGATAAAATGAATTATGGCTTTAAAACTTTATGCAGCGACTGTTTTTAATAACGTGGGAGTTAGAGAATAATGTTAAAAGTTTCAACTCAAAGACCTGGTTTCCTGTGCTGGCACCAGTCCTAACACTAAATGTTAACACATTAAGCATTCTTACATCTTCATTTTAAAGAGCAATTAGGAGACAGATATACTCACACTGAAATAACATACTGTGTGTGTTAACACACACAGGGTGCACTTCCAACAGAAACCCACTGTGCTTTCCCTGTGTCCTTAAGGATTTCTCCATTTGCACAAGTTCACTGAATTCTCAACTACACTGCAGCAGCTGACAGCTTTTCAGCCTACAGACACAGCTCAACCAAACATATCTTCAAAGAAGGGGTGAAGGTGGCATTAAAAGTGAACACCTACTCTTGTCCTGTGTTCCTCAACCTACCAAGCACATCTCCAAGGTCAGAAGCTCACAGCAGAATGTAGCAAAAGTACTGGCTGTAGGAATTACACCATTCATTTCCCCTGAACTTCTTTAACTATCTTGGAATACACTCCAGAGGAAGAACAAGTTACATTACTCTAAACATGTTCACTGTGGATTAAGCTAAGGCAGACCAGACTCGACTGGCTAAGAACACAAAGCTCCAGACCTCAGCTGATGAGTAAGAACTCTTACTGTAACTCACTGCAACTCAGTCACCTCTATCCCAGAATAGTCTCCAGCTCTGTGCAGCTAAATTATCCTAACTGCAAACTCTGATTATCAGCAACAGCCCCAAATAGGAAGGTATCCCCACACAAGAGGGTGGGTTGGCCATAAAGTGTTAATGTAGTAGCTGATCCCTATCCCTACAGTTTGTAGTAGTGTTGACTTCAGAAAGTTCAACTGCTAATGGAGAACACATCTTTCAGGCTCAGTCCTCAGTGAATAAAAGGTTTCTAGCAAAATCTGACAGCTGTTCAAAGCCTACATGAATGAAAAGAGGATTTAAATCTGAAACTCCATAAGCAAGCATCCCCATTGCTCAAATAAGTCTTTAAACTTCTGCACAACAAAACATCAAGGACCAGGAAAAGGGTAGCTACAAAGAGAGGGGAATCTCCACCATGGCCCCTCTCTACCAGGGCAGAGCTCTAGAGCAGCATAGGAGACCAGGATTTATGAAATCTGCACAGGACCTCATAAGTGGGCAGGACTTCTCCTCCATGACATTTAACTTGACACAGCTCACCAGCATGAGGCATTTCTACATGAAAAGAAAAAAAAACAACAAACAGAAAAAGATTTTGCAATCTAATAAGGGATGAAAATGATGAGTACTAACTCTCAGAGAATGTATGTACGCCCAAAAAACATCCAAAACTCTTCCCAAAAGGGGGAATTTCAGGTCTTATAGGGTGTGACTCTCCAAGCAAAGCCACTTATAACCTCACCAAAGTTCAATTTGACTAAGAATGTTTACAAGCACAAAAACTAGACCAAATTGAGAATGTAAATATTTGGATTCAGTTCCCCAAACTTCTCTATCTGCACTGCCAGCTAAATCCCAACTGCAGACCAAAAAATCTAAAAAGCAACAGTGGCACACACTTTACAGCACTCAGACAAAACTAACACATGTGGCACTCAGCAACAGGGAAAAAAAAAGAAAAAAAAAAAAGGAAAAACCCCAAATTCGTAATCTAAACTAAACTTATTCTAAACAAGACATCAATGAAGTTTGGACCAAAAATCAACTCTGCTATCATTTAATATATTTTGAAAGTCTGATCAGTCCAGATGTTGGTCCTCTGCCCTGCAGGAGCCTGGGTTACATTAAACGTAGCTAGATTACTCAAGACCTCATAGACAGCATGATGTTTGTAGCACACAGTGGCAACTTTGACCTAAACCACATTGTCTTAAGCCATCCAAAGCAAGGACTTCCATTTTTCAGGCAGATGAATTGAGGAAAGACTTCTCTGGAATCACAGTAATTTATTTGGCAACCTCGGTTCCATATTCAGAAATTATTTCGGAGCCCAGATCACCTGGAGTTCACAACACACATGATCTTTCCTTCTCTAGTTTTACCCCTGTTCTTTTAGGTATAGATAAGAATGGCAACCATGGATTCATTCAAGGGACTTTTGACCTCCCACAAACACAGATCCCAAGGGATACACCATATTCTCAGCTGCCAGTTCCCAGCCCCTCTTCAAAAGTGTTAAATGCCTTTCAGTCCTACATCTCCATTGCAGATACGCACTGGAGAAAATCAGAGAGGTGAAGGTGTCATTAAGACCAGCATTTTTGTTGTTGTTGTATGATAAGAATTTGGGCATCCTTACTCCCACTACAGTAAACTAACAAAGAAATCCATCCTTTCCCTCTTCAGTAATCAAGAAAAGCACGAATCTGGTTCTTTTGCTTTACTCAGCTGTGGGAAACTTGGGTTTACTTTCCAGTTAAAAGCAGGCTCTTCGGTGTACTTCATAGTGACCTCTTCACAAGGGGCTTGTATGATTTCTTTAAATGCCTCTACACTAAAAATAGTCCTGCTTCCTAAACATGAGTGTTTAGCAGTTCCAGGCATTCTGAGATCCTGCATACTACTTCATTTTTTTTAAACTGGCAACATTTATTTAACCAACAATTTTTAAAAAAGGAGGCCCAGCCGCCCCAGTGATTCTTCCCAGAGGGTCTTAGATGTTTATGAAACACAATGAAAACAATAAAGTTGACAAAATTATGCTATTCCATCAAGTCCTTGGCAAGACATCCCAACCAAGAATAAATTGGCATGGTATGTTACAGTCAACAGATTACACAATGGTTTACAGGGTCACCAATAGTAAGGGGTCCCACACTCCTTAAAGAGCTACAGTGTATGTGAAGGCACTTGCTTAAAGGGAAAGAGCAATGCTTGATCCTGAGGTTCTTGGAGCACATTCTGGCAGCCATAGCACAAACATGCTGCAGGGGTAGGAGAGAGCATAAGGCACCTCTCCCCCTGAGCCAGGAAGGGCAGTGACTACGCCGCACAAGCTGGCTGGGGGAGTTTAGCACCCTGAAGGGAGCAGCAAAAAGCCAGGCCAGGCAGGGCTCTCTTATTTCTGCACACAAGAGGAGAACACATGCTACATCCTTTTAGGAGCAGGACAGTCTCCATGCCCCAGTGAAGCCCAGCACCACCATCCCTGTCACCCTTTCCCAAAAAACCCTTTCCTCACTCCATACTCTTGAGGAAACCAGTTCCGCCCCAGAAGCAAGATAGCAGTTCCATGTCAGTTTAGTCACACTTAACAGTGGACAGACTGTAGCTAATTTTAAAAGGTGCTTGACTATACTCCTGGGTAACTTGATAAAATCATCACCATTGCTATAAATGTGTTGCAGTTTTGTTTTAAATAACTAATCTTAAAGAAAGAGTGAAATGAATGGTCAAACCCATAAATCTTACTCTTACATGTCAACTTGGTAACAGATTTCCACTGCATAACCTGATCACCACAATGAAAGTAAAATTTTGGTGCTCCTAAAACATAAATTATTTCCTCAAACCTCACCTTAAATGCATGATACTACTAACTTTGCCCTGTTAACTTCCCCTTCCACTCTATGGAAAGTTTCATCTACCAACTATAAATTAATCATGTATTAACAAAACATTCTTAAGTCTTAAAGGCAAATCAACCTCACTTCAATTCATCCTATCATCAAAAACCAGACTACAACTAACAGTTTCATTCTTCATCTTCCATGGGATTTGATCACTCGAATTTTATTGGATTATTTAATATATGCCTGAAGTTAAGTCTGACTAGCCAGCATAAAAATGAAAAAAAAAACCTATTCCCCAAGTCAGCACAGGGTGTAGAAAACACTACTACTGACATATTCCATGCAGTAATACTATGCACCCAGCTTCATTCAGCTTGACTACTAAATTCAAAGTACATTTGAGTGATAAAACTGGAGTAAACACAAGAAGGCTCTCTCATATGTAACCGCTACTCTTTGATTGCAGTGACCTTAGTAACGCAAACTTTTGGTACCAAGCCAAGAGCAGGACATCTGATTTTCCCACCAAGTGAACTGCGGCAGAAGTCCCTTAGCTCTTCAGCCAGATCTGTCCTGGGATCCTAAAGTCTTCTGCCGAAGTTCAGGTGGCTCCTCTACACTTTTCAGCACGCACACAAACACCGCAGCCGGCTGGACCGACGATGTGAGTGGGCATTGGAAGGGAAGTGCCGCAGGTCCCCGTCTCCCCCAGCTCAGAGCCCCACGCTCGGCGCGCTGGCTTCCCAGCCGGGTAGGAGTTACCCCGGTCCGGCCTAGATGGTCCAGCGGGCTCTGTCCCTCCGCGGGCTCTGTCCCTCCGCGGTGCCTCTGTCCTCCCCAGCCACGCAAAAAGCAGCGTCCCGCGAGGCACAGAGGTGGCACCAGCGCGGGAGCACCGAGTCGCCGCTCCGCCCGTGCGCAAGGACCCCCGCCCATCTGCGCTCCCCCGAGGCAGGGCGGGGCAGGGCAGGGCAGTGTCCCGCAAGGAGCGCGGAGCCGGCCCGCACCCGCACGGCCTCCAGTGGCTCCACTGCCGTGGGGGCTCCGAGGTTCTGGGAGCCGCAGCTCCCGGCGAGCCCCCGCCACCCGCCGCCGCCTCGCATCCCCGGCCCGCCCCGCTCGCGGGAGGCTCTCGGCGCGCAGGGACGGCCACTCGGAGCACGAGCAATCGTTTCTCCCCCTCGTCCCGCTCCCCTGCCCGGGTCCCTGGGGGCGACTACCGCCCGGCANGGCGACTACCGCCCGGCAGCGCGGCTCCCCTGCCCTTACCGAGGTGCGCAGGGATGCGCTCCCTCCGCCGGCCGCCTGCAGCCCCCGTCCCGCAGCCCGGGCGATTGCAGCTTTTTTGGAGAAGCTGGGAAGAGGGAAAGAAAGGGGGGAGGGAAGGGGGTGGGAAGGGACTGAGATCGAGGGAAAGAAGTATGCAAAGGCAGGAAGTGGAGACGGCCACGACCAGTGCGGGAGATTAATGGGAACCAGTCACCCGGCAGCCAACAAAGAAACCTGCTGCCCCAGCGCAGCGCAGCCCGGCCCGGGTTGCAGCCCCGGGCTGCCGAGCCACCGCTCCCGCCGGCAGAACTCGCCTCGGCCCCGGCCTCGCGAGGGGGTGGGCGCCGCCGCCCCCCCTCCTCTTCCCCCAGCCCCAAACCCGGGTCCCGGACAGGCGGGAGGGAGGGGAGCAGCCAGGCAGGGCCGGCTGGTCCGCGGGGAGATGAGATGGGCACTGGAGGAGGAGAGGACCGAGCTCCCAGACTGACAGCCTTCCTTCTCGCTCTACCCCGGAGGGGCGATACTGCTTGGTTTTTATTCAAAACACTACGAGCTCTGGGCTCCTGTCCGCGCGGAGCCGCTTGCGGGGCAGAGCGGAAGGAAGGAGGAGTGCGGGGGGCGCGCTTCCTGCGCCAGGCGCGGAGCAGATGGCTTCCATCAGGGAGCTGCGAACCAGGGAGCTCCCGGACCTTTCAGAGCTCCACAGGGCAGCTCGCACTAACAGCAACTGTGGAGGACGAGGGAGGCAGCGGCGTGCCTCTGAACTTCATGCCGGGGACCTTGGTTCCGATCCAGCCTCCCGGAGCAGCTCCTGGCAGCAATGTAGAATGCTCTGCTCCCTGGGCAGCGCAGCCCGAGGTGTCCCGCTCGCTGGCATGGCCCAGCCGGGGCCCTCCAGGGCATCGTGCATACCAGGGGTGAAGAAAGTCCCTGCGTGGCACATTGTCTATGCAGGCCACCAACAGCATTGTGCGGGCCACCTCCCAGGCACACATGTCCATGGCTTCTGATGGTTTGGCAGATGAGAAACCCACCCAAAACTTTTGATACAAAATAATACAGAAGAGGCGGGATGCTAGCTCTTAGAAGGACCATGAGTATTGCAAAATACAGAGACTGCTCCTAGATCTTGAAGTATTATGTAGGCATTAATAAAACAAGTCACTTCACAACAGATTAACCAAATGATAATAGGTACAGAAGAAAAATAAAGAGCAGCATGTATTCTGCAATTTGAAATATAAATTCCAGGAATACACATTTCTGGAACTTTTAAGCACTTGCTGACTTTCTTTCCTTTGACTGAAATGGAAGCAAAATAGTGTTCAGCATCAGGCAAATGCTTATGAGCTTTCCTACTCAAGGATACTTCCCTGAGCCCAGAACCAAGTGCTGAGGATAAACTATTCCTGGCTTTTGCCACCTCACCAGCAAAATGAAATTCATTGTGTACAGGATAAACTATTCCTGGCTTTTGCCATCTCACCAGTAAAATGAAATACATTGTCTTTAGATATTCTGATCCATCATCCCACACAACAAGGAATCTGGTGGAAATGCCCAGCATTTCACAAACCTCCATTATATTTCAAAAGAATGAATGTACAGGAAATAAGCGTAACTCTCATCTGGATTCTGATGTGAATGTGTGTTTCAAAGCAAAAGCTATTTCAGCTCTCAGCATTCTTAGGACAGATGTATTTACTCAGCTGCAAAAGGAGCACTGTGTCACCAAACATCAAAAAATGGTGGGAGTTTAAATTTCAACACAACAGGAATAATTTACTGCCTGAACAACAAGCTAGTGCTACAAGTACCTGGCAGGGGTAAAAAATTAACACAGTTTTCTCCCCGTGTTATGAAAACTACATCAGAGGGCCTTTCCAAATCTCTTTCACTAGAGCAGCCACATAGAAAACCCACTCACCTCTCCAGGAGACCATTGCTAACAAGGCATGATGCAAAGATGTTCAACTTCCAATTAAGCAGGAATCAGTCTGTTCTGGCTGCTTCTCCTCCACATCAAACACACTAACATTGCTTTTATCAAATACTATTTTTCTCCCGTTTTTATGTTGCATTCAGTTCCCCAGACCTCAACCATTCCAGCAACTTGCCTAAATTTTCTTTTGAGTACAGGAGACCAAACTTAAAGTTAAGCTGGATTTGAACACTGAATGGGGGCTTTCAATGTCTTAATGAAAAAGCAGCCTGTGAAGGGCTTGTTTATTGCAGGGGCTGGCTGCTGCTCTGCTTAAGCGACTGGGAGATGACAATAAAATGTAAACTAGGAGATGATTATTTTTCTTGCTTGTCAAAGAGATTACAGCTAGCAAAGCTCTCAACAAGAATGAAGTACTTGCAGGATCAGGGCCTCCACGTTAACCTTCGCCATATGGGACTTAAATAAAGTTTTTGTGCTTATTTTCCCTTACTACTGTCACCTCGGTGCACACGAGGTTAGCGAAGGCTCAAAGTGGCTCTACTCCCACGTACCCACAGCCACTTCCTAAGCCGCTCCGGTAACTCCGAACGGTGACCGCAGCCTGGCACTGCCCTCCTGGGACAGACCCAGCTCCCACGGAGCGATTCGGCTCGTTTGGCAAATCCTGCTCGCAGGGGGCCCAGGTGCTGCGTGGGTTCTCTCAACGCCCCAGGCGAACGGGCTTTCCTTCGGGGAGCGGATGCCGCGAGTGTGCAGCTCTGGCCTCTGACCCACACCCGCGTCACTCGGCCAGCCATCGCCACCTACTGTCACTGTTAGCTCGCACCGCAAAACTTTAACAAAAAAGCAGCGGGGAGCACCGCTTCCCACTAGAGACCACGGAGCACGGCGGGGCTCGGCACCTCCGGCTTCTATGGGCTCTTCCCCGTTGCCGCAGAGCGGCGACATCCGGGGAGCAGCATCCGGGGGCACCTCACTGTCCCTTTCAGGGAAAGCCTATCCAGACGCGCCTCTCCGGCGTTACCGCAGGGCCGGGCGCGGGCGTAAGGGAAAAGCAAAGCCCCCCAAGCCCTCCGCGGGGCCGCATGCCGGCGGGAGCTCCCCCGGTGCCCCCAGCCGGGCCGGGGTGGGCGGAGGGCGAGGTGGG
>VZSE01006777.1:157015-194673 GCA_013398275.1 Promerops cafer
CGGCAGAGGCGGGATGGAGGTGGCGCGCTCGGGACGCACGGCGGGGATGGCGCGCGATGTGCTGGAGCGGGCGCGGCGGCGCGCGGCGAGCGCGTCCCCGGTCAGTGCCGAGCCCGCGCCTGTGGACACACACGCAGATCTAGATAGAGACCTAGACATGCATGGAGATACATCCCGTACGGGCCGCGGGCCCGGCCGGACACACTGCCGCGCTGAGCCACCCGCCCCGCCCGGTGCCCCCGAGACAGCCCGTGGGCTCTGCGGCTCAGTGCCCCGCCACCCTTTGGCTCTAAGCGACGGGCAGCACGCTGAGTGACCAGGAATGTCTCTCTTTGCAGGACCAAGACCGGGAACGCCTCAATGCAGCGTTCGCTTCGATTGTGAAGCTGATGAGAGGAGTCTCAAAGGAATGCGAGGTGAGGGGTCACCCTCGGACCCGTCCGAAGGGGAATGTTCGTGATGTGCCTGCCAGAGGCCTCACTATTTTTACTGCAAAAATTAGGCTTCAGGTTTGCTCGTTGTATGGCAAGGGTTCAGCCAGTGAGCCTGTGGTGCCAGCAGAGATGAAGAAATTTGGGGCATTCAGCATCGTGTGGCAGGGTACATCTCACCGGTGTGACCGGCTGAGCTGGTACCACCTTGGCTGATAAACACCACTATCGGCATTTTCTATAGACAGTACCAGTAGCCCGGTACAGATTTTAGCAGAAGGTTCCTACATTTCTTGGTGGAAACAAATGTCAGGTGGCATCACAAAATACATTGTGTCACAAGGTATGGAATGTTTCCAGTGCTCCAAAGTATCTCTGCTGGGAAACGGCCTTATGACATAGTAACCTTTTGTTGTCATCAGGGGAAGGTGAGCCACTCATCCTGTTCTGAGAGGTGGAAATAAGGGAGAGTTTGAATCTCGAGTGAAGAGATGCTTTGTGTCCTGTGTTTGTTTTGAATTTAGAGTTAACCCCTGCACACACAGTGTTGCTGTTGTGATTTAACCCCACCATACAGCTCACTCCCTCCCTGCCCACCTCCCCTGGCAGGATGGGGAGGAGAATCTGGAGAAAATAAAACCTGTGGGTTGAGATAAGAACAGTTTATTAATTGAAACAAAGTAAAATAGGATAATACCAATGATAGTAACAACAAAAATTGTGATGTAAAGGGGAGAGAGAAATAAAACCCAAAAACAAGTAATGCACAATACAGTTGCTCACCATTCACTGACCAGTGCCCAGCCAGTCCCCAAATAGCAGTCAGCCCCTCAGACAACTCTCCCTGTTTATATACATGACATTCTATGGTATGGAATTTCCTTTTCACTGGTTTGGGTCAGCTGTCACAGCCCTGCTCTCTCCCAGCTTTTTGTGCACCTCCCCGCTGGCAGAGCATGAGAAAAGTCCTTGACTTAGGGTGAGCACTACTCAACAATAACCAAAACATCAGTTTGTTATCGACACTATACTTGTACTAATTCCAAAACACAGCACTGTGCCAACTACTAGGAGGAAAACTTGCTCTATCAAAGACAAAACCAGGTCAAACGGGATTTGGGAGGTTGCTACTGGGTAAGGAGCATGGGCTCAGTTCTTTGTGTGCGATGAGTAGAAATTGAGAGGTTCGGTGCACAGACACACAGCTCCACTGTTCTCGTGCTGGCTCTCGCTGGCAGGTGTCATTGCTGTGCTGGGTGGGCAGACTGGGAGCCAACCTCTGCCAGCCCATCCTTGTGAGCACAGCCCTGCAGCCCAGCTACTGCACTGAAGTCTCTGAGAATTCCATTCAGTTTGTGCCCTTCAGGATCTGTTATCCTAACACAGCAGGGAGCTCACTGCCTGCAGGTCTAATACAGAGCCTAAGTCTGCAATTAAATTAGAGAAAACAGTACTTCAGCACACCAAGTGATTAGCTCTTAAGCAACTCCTTAATAATTTCAAAGCACTACATACACAGTAACCAGTTAATCCTAAAACAACTGGGGCAGAATAGAGTTTTACACAAGATGAAACAAAGTGTAGCGAGACTCATTCTTACCAGTGACTTGGCAGTGCTAATTTTACAATTGGACTCTATGACCCTAAGGGTGTTTTCCAACCTAAATTATTCTTTGGGTCTATCTTGTGCCCTGTTAAGAGTATTAAAGTTGGAACAAGCAATGGATGACTTCCATATTTATGCATCAGCCAAGACAGTACTGCTTCAGTCATTTCTGTAGAGAAGAAGAGTCATAAAAGGGGAAAATTGTCAGATCCATAAGTTCATGGATAAAGTTTACAAAGTGCAAATAAAAATCCACAGCTAAACACAACCATTTAGGCACTTGAATGCAAACAATTAAATTTGTCCTTTAAGATGAGATGTTTGGGGTTACTAAGGGATCAAAATTTACCCATTTCTCACCAAAAGTTGGATTTCATTTCTTTGCTCTGTGCCATCATGTAAAAGAGATGCTCTGTGAAGCATTATGCACCAGGTCAGAGCATTTGATATATTTTGTAGCTTCACCAAAACTGCAATGCAAGCAACCAGATCTGTTGATTTGTGTGTAAGCTCAAGGAATACAGCACAGCAGTAGATTTGGAAATAAGAATTGCTATTTGCCTTATTTTTGTTACATTTAGTCTTGACAGTCAGGGACAAGAAAAACATCAGTGAAATAAGAGATATTTTGGACCTTTTTGGTCCCTGTGATCAAAAAGGTAACCTTGGGATGAGTTTTGTGGTGACAACAGATGGCAGCAGAACTGTACTCAAGAGTTTAATTTGCAGTGGGGAAGATACCAGTACATCTGCCGTGGAACCAGAAGGCAGCTGCTGTGTGCTTAAATGCACTTCTCAAAACTGCTGTGAAAATGTTACCAGCCTTGAAGACACTTCAGCTTCTTTACTGACTCATTTTTCAGTATTAACATATTCTGCTTCTAGAGCACTGCTGCTGCACGTGCCCTGCAGAGCCCACCTTCACTGACTGGGTTGCAGAGCACCTGACTTGCATACATGTCCTTTTAAGGACCCATGAACTATGCCTTCTTCCACTAGGGCTTTTCTTGACCAGCCTGATCAGGCAGGCATTTCCAGAGTATTCTTTCTGACATTTCCATAAATTCAGTTCTGAGGTGTCAGAGTCCCTGCCCTACACATTGTGTCATGAAACAGGCATCTAAAATCAGGCCTGTCTGATAGAGTCCTGTACCAGAAGGCAGGTGGCCTTTGGAAGTGCAGGCATTGTTTTCACCCTCACAGAGAACAAACCAGCCCATCAGTACACAGCATCAGTATCTATGTAGTTCTACTTTCAATTGTAAATCTGCAGTAGCTGCAAGTATGGTTTGATACCTCCCACATGATATTTTCTGTTTCTGTTGCTGTGCAGAATTACTATGGGACTATGGCAGCCAACAAGTGCAAAGAGAGTGAAATCAAACACTTCTGCAAATACCATGGCAAGTCACTAGAAAGAAAGATAGATTCCACAGAAGAAGAGGTAAGTAGGTACTTCTGGTTTTGATGAAAGGTTATTCCTTCCCTTGCTGTGGGGCAAGGTTATCCACCTGATGTCTGTGACACTCACACTCATGTATGTAGGTTGACCTTAAGGACATAAAAACACCTTGGACTGATCCAAGGCTGTGTTGGCTTGGGGGAAGGCAGTCACTTCTTGTGGCACCAATCAGTGTCCTATCTGTCCTTTTAGGGAGGAGAAAATTTCATGCACCTAAAGCATCCCCTCTTGTGGCCTGGATTTGCCTTGTGTGCTGGATCATTAGAAAATAATTCTCTTTCTCTTTCCAGAGGACTGATGGTTCCATAGAACCCAGCCAAGCTCAAACTTGCCAGCAAACTGTGAGTGTATAGAATTCTTTGGTTTTAAGTGGAGGTATTTGCTAGCATTTCTTTTATCACTTTGAATCAAGCTGGTTAAAAATTGTGACAGGTCTGGAGACTTTGACGGCACAGGAGATTAACCAATGGTGCATTCACAATCATAATATATGTATAGACAGTCAAATGGGCATACAGAGACTTGCACAATTAGTTAGAAACCAGATTATGGCATTCTTGCACTTGGCTTTCCCACAGGCTCTCTGAAGACTCCTGTTCCTCAAGGAGAAGAAAACTGTTTTTATTTTTCAAAGCCAACACCTCAGCAAATCAATTTCAGGAATTTCTAAGCCACAAAAGATGAGAAACACTGAAACTGTACCCTAAGACTAACTCTACAGGATTAATTAGTGAGAGCACCTTTGGTATAGGGAATGGGAATTCCCAGGTTTATGTTCAGAACTGTCTAAGCTGGTAAATTTCAATTTTGTAAGACGTAAATTACAGCACAGTGATTACTTCCACTGATTGAAATGTTAGCTGAAATACTTTGAGTATGGCACTTGCTAATTTTTGTACTGACAGAAACATTTTACAGTTCTGTGTGCACTGCCTTCTATATATTTAGAAAAATCTTAGTACATTTATATAGCAGCAGAAATGTAATTTTTTACCCAAACGCTTTTTTGGTTTTGGGAAATCTAAGATAACTAACCAATAACATAGCTTTTTTCTTTTTTTTCTTCTTAAAGCCCAGAAGACCTTCCAAAGATTTCTACATTGAAGTTTCTCCTGGCATCTATTCTGTCACAGCAATCTCAGAAGACATGGTGCAACAAACCCACATAGTAGATGTCAATGCAGGACAAAGTGTTGATTTAACTTTTGTTCTGTGATATTTGTTGTTTCCTGGCAATAGCAGGAATAAAACATGAGGCTCATTTTAATGCATGTAATGAACTATAAGTATCTTTTTCTTGTTAGCACTTTAATAGTAGCTTTCTCTTTAGGACTCCGTTTTTATGGCCTGTATATTTGTTTTCTAATTAATGCAATTATATGCAGCCTGCTTTGTACACTGATTTTTATAAATATTTGTACATTGTGTGCCTTTTAAATCCAATTATGTGACTCTAATTCCAGATTCTTCTGCTCTAAACAATTAAAGATACAGTCAGTGGAATAAAATACATGATCAAGCCTTTGTCATGACAGCTTCTTTTGTATTATCCTCAGAGAGAACCCCCATATCACAGTGTTGACCAGAGACAGCATGATCCATGTGGTATGAAGGCTTAGCTTCTGAAGGCTGGCACTGATTTAGAGCAGCTGGCTCACAAGCCACTCTCCTATCTGTACTTTTGCTAGTCTGGTAAAGAAATGAAGTGCAAATGAAATTCACTACCTAGAACTCAAACTCAGAAACATGCTGAAATATGTGTCAGGTGTTCAGTCTAGGCACATGAGCTATTGATTCAAGTTCTATCTCTTTACAGGCTTTGCAGACCACGTTAAACATCTTTTCTGAGGGCTGTGGGCTACCCTAAATTTTCCAATCTACTGCTGAACAACTGCACATTGCAGCTTATGGCCAAGTTCATGTGCTTTAAACATGAGCAGTCTCACTAACAAAACTCCCTGGATGCTTAACTTTCCTAAAGGACCAGATTCCACAGTTAGAATTAGTGATATGATCTATATAGATCTATCATCTTTTTGTAGCTGATAGTATTAAGGTTTCAGTTCATTTTCATCAGAATATAAAAATCAGTGGCTTGAATGCTAATCATTTTGTTGTTTGTATCTACAGTAGCAGGTCCTTTAGCCTCTGGCTACTTTTGCTTATACTTTAATCCCGAAAAAATTCTTTCAGCTGTCAGCTTGTATTGTTTCTCCATTCCTCCTGGCTTTCTACAAACAGAAACTGCTTTGCTGAATTTCTGTGGCTCACTCCAGAGAACTGTAGTCAAATGTGAAGTTTATTGGACACTTGCTGTGCATCTGTTCAGGCTTTTAGTGCTCATACTAGTTCATCTCATCTCTCCAGAATTGTAAAGTCAAGTCCAAATAGTTAGGAATTTATTGTAGCACTTTGGAATGAAGAATGAGGATGCTCAAGTTTGATGTGGGTGAAAGTAGAGTTTCTCACTTATTAAAATTATATAGTCATCCATAAAGATCTTCTACTGAGACTACCTAAATCAGAACTTGATTTGTTTAAAAAATGTAACACTGATATAGTAGAAGCAGTTTACCTGAAATTTCAGCCCGTGAACTTGATCAGTTGTACGCAATTCTGGTTGATCATGTCTCTCTCTACTTTGTTGCAAGTGAGCTCTGACAGGGTCTGTAACACCAGGTTTGTCATCTCCAACACAAGTCACTTTACATATATTATCTGATGCTGCTTTATATCTTTGTTTTTCTGATGCTGCAAAGCCTTCTTCCTGGAGGACAGAAAACAAATCCCTCAGAAGTCTGGTCTAAAAAAAGCATCAGTGTCTTTGTTAACTGCTGCTTTGCTGGCTGTACCTCTACCTCACATAGCTTTGATAATGGTCTATTTTCCGTGCTAGTAGAACCTTTACTGCTGAAACACACAATTGGACAGCAAGACCAAAGGATTTTCAGAAGCTGTTAGGCTTTGATTAAAAACTTTTCTTCTTCAGAAGTCAGGAAGATTTTGTTGACTGCAGTGGGGGGACATCAACCCCCCAGAGAGTACCTCTGGGAAGCCTGTCCTCTTACTCCAATATTTTGCTGCAAGCCATTTCTGATGCAGCCTGTATTATGTGATAAAACTGCTTCAGCTATCTCAGAGTAGCAATGGATCTTCTGGGTTTCAAATCACCAAGGGCAATTTTACAGGAACAAAATTCTGTCATTCTGTGTTACCACGTTGCATCCACTACTGTGATTCATGCTGCTGCTTTGGGGCTGGAATGAAACAATTCTGTTTTCTTATTAGTTTTACTGAAAGGCAACTCATGTCACTTCAGTGCACAGCTCTGACACTGCTAACATAGAGCATGCCTGCCTGGATCTCCATATTGGCCTGGAAATTCCTAGGAAATCAATTACAAAGGTGTGTAGTTATGTAACTATGATTATTTAAACAATAAAGTAGAATAGAAATAGAAAGTAGGAACAATACAGTTGATAAGTTAGCATTTGCTTAAAATGAATGAGTACAATTGTGAGAATACAAGATGTATTCCTGTACATTCTCTGTTCACCAAGATATGTTATTAATGGATTCATCTCTAAACATGCAAGTTTAGAACATTTCAAGTTTTACTTTGCAGTCAGCTCACAGAAGCAAGAGCATGAAGGTACAGAGAAGCTAATATTTGATTTCATGTATATAATTTATTAATTGTACCCTGATGGTCTTCTGCAGAGCACTGTTTCTGTTGATCTGACATTCTCTTTCATCTTCCCCTTCTTCCTCAAAGTTGTTTTCCTCCTTATTTCTGTGCTTGCTTTTTTTAGCATTCATGTTCTGATTTTTTTTCAAGTTTTTCTAAAGCACAAGGGAAACTAGGCCTGAAAACCAGGGTAGTGGTGTTGTTCCTAGTGGTGACACTGTTTGCTTACTCTGTATCCCCCAGCTTCACAGTAGGAATCTGCTGTTTAAACTGGTTGCCTCTAGTGCGGAAGAGAAGAAACTCAGAAAAGACTGTTTATTAAAGAATCTGCTTTTATCTCTCAGAGACAGAAACTGTGATTATCACAATTTGATTGGCAGAGCTCAACACATTTACATGGATTTAACACAGGACTTCTTTGGGTAGATGTCAATGGGCATTTCTGAATTGAAATCTGCATTATGGAAGGCTACTGACAGTTGTTTCCATTTTACCAAGTAGCTTCAGCCCTTCCTTAAGGCTTGGGGATTTTTTTATTTGGTTTCATTAGTGGAGAACTTTTCTACGTATCACAAAACTGATGGATGGCCTTAGGAAGCAGTTACAGACCATATATTTTTCTTGCCAGGTTCCAAACCATTTACAAGAATATTTTTTTCCATTCAAACAAACCTCCTGCTTACATAACTACAGAATTAATACAGATTACCTTATCCTCAATGATGGCTTGAAATCTTGGTTTCTTAGGATTTCTTTCAGTGTGAGTTGCCCTCTGGGAGTCTGCTCAATGGTTTCAAACATTGCACTCTGCTGAGCCGGGGCCACACTGGACATGTCCCCAGTGGAGATGGCTTTGGATTCCAGCTGGCCCTTTGTACATGTGCTGCTACAACTTCCAGGTCCTGGGAAGGAGTAAAATTGTATCTAAGAGTGAAACCAGAACTGAAATGTTCATTTCAGAAGAAACATTCATTTCAGAAGAGAGAAAAATGCACTTTAAGCCTGAAAAGAATTATTTCAGGTTATTCCGAATGGATGAGCTATGCAGGTTAATGAAGATGTTAGTATCATAAAAGGCATAGGAAAATGACAGGGAACAGAGAGGAATATCTGTGCGTCCCAATTATATTAATTGTTCTGGTAGTTTTATGTGGCATGAGTTGCCAAAAGAAGAGCCTGATGAGGCAGCAGGAACACTGGGGAGGGGGAAGAATTGTATCAGAGTCTGATATGCAAATTTACAGTATTAATATCAATAACCTGCAGGCAAAGTGACTGCCCTGCCCAGAAGACTTTTGGTTTTGTTCCCTCTGGCACCTGCTTCCCTGTGGGGTTGTTTGAAGGTACCTGAATTACTGGAATGGGACTTGTGGTTGCTTCTTTTCCAGTATTTCCCCTCAGGTCTTGCAGAATTCTTTAACTTGGGCTTTTCAAGACAGCTGGAGCCTGTGTTAACAGCACTGTCCCCCAGAGTACTCAGTGGGGGATGGCTTCAGGTCCCACTCTGAATCAGAAGAGTGAGATGTTGCCACAGCTGCAGCTTCTCCTTGTTTTGTGCCTTTCAGTTCTAGAAGGCCTGGAGAGAGCTCACTGCTGGACTCTGCCTCTTCAGCTTTGTTCTGAAAGACCAGAGACCTGGAGGGAAGAGGCCACCAGGCAGCAGTACAGGGATGGCAGCAGCAGATGCACCTTACCCAGGCTGATGAACAACAGATACCACCAGCACACTGATGGTGCAAATGTGGCCAGCAGGGAGAGCAGAGCAAGCAGTGCTTGGCAAGGCTACATACAGCACAAACAGGAATCAGGGCTGGCTTAGGACTGCAGGGAAAAATACAACAGTTCATGTCCTGGCTTGGTCTGGGCTTCACCCTGCTGGTGAAGGGCATGTGGATCATCTCCACAATCCTCTCCCACAGACTTGGAGGGATCCACAGAGCCACACCACGGGGGAGTTTGACTTGCTTATCATTCCAGAACTGGACCGTAATTTCTTCATCTTCTGAGGCTGTTAAAAGTAAGCAGCCTTAAGCAGCCGGCCTGATTAAACTGTGCACACAGACAGATCAGGCTTTGCAGCTTTATGTACTTTCTACTCCTGTCAAGAGGCAGGATCAACTCTTGCTCCTCTCTAACACCTCACCACAGTGTCACAGAGGTGAGTGGGCAGCCTGGACACCATCACTAAAACAACAGGCCTGGCAGCATCCTTCCTCCCAATCTGTCATCAGATGAACAAGAAAATGATGGCAGTAATTTTTGTTGTTGCTGCCAAATTTGGCAGTACTGCTCTGAGAATAGTATTTTGATAAGTCTTGACTGTCAGACAGAGGAAAAATGAATGAGGTGTTGAAATCTCCTACATGTGGGTGATAAAATCACCCCCAGATGTACCATTTGGTACAAATGTGAGCATTTAAGCTCAGATGAATGCTTCCTGGAAGTTGTTTCACTTATATCTGTCATGAAAAGGCCACAGTCCTGAACATGGCAGGCACAGCCTCGTCCCAGCTACACCCATGGATGCATATGATACTTTTATGGGTCACAACTTCCTTAAGGTCACACTGGTTACACACAGAGATCCATCAGTTCCTGCAAGCTTGGAGCAGGACTAAGCTGTAGTCTGTGCTCTGTTATTTCTCTGGCAGCAGCACCCTGATAGGACTTTATCCTGACAGCCTCACTGGTGTTTCAGAGGAACAAGAGGAGGAAGAGAGCAGCACTTTTCTTGCCTCGTAAAGGATCCCTTGTCTCAATGCCTCTGAGGACAGTTCCCGGGCCATACCTGGCCCTATCTGGCTCCCAGGGTGCCAGCACTCTGTCTCCAGGTAACAAGGAGTGCTTCATCCCATTCACATATTCCAGGATGTCATCCTTTGCTGTTTTTTGCACATACACTGGATGCCTTACACATGACACAAGTGGTTTGGCAAACTCTACCAGGAACATGCCTCTTTCACTCTGTTACCAGGAACAAAATAACAATTCCACTGAAAAACAGTCCATAATGTGCCAGCTAATGCAACTTTTGCTAGGAGGCAATCCTGTGCCTATATGACTAGGGCAAAACAAGCCTGAACAGCAGCTAGAGTGTGTGGTGTTAGTTCAGCATTGAGACAGCCCAGAAAACCTCCATGAGGCTCACCTGAAAGCAAGATGAGTGAAGCATATGTTCAGATTCACTGCCACTAGGATTTGTATTTTTTTTTCCCGAGAGAAAAACTATAGACAAGTGTATTTCACAAACCCTGCTGTGTGTGCCTAGGAACAAGGGACACTGAAGCCATTCAGACCTATTCTTCAGTCATGCCCAAGTCCTTCCTCATTACATACAACACTAGCTCTGCTTCTTGGGTGGGGGGTTGTTGGGAATTTTTATTTTCTTTTATATTAAGGCCTGTCAAGAGGCTTTCCATCAACAATGAGATGAGGTACTTCCCTGTTCTTGAGAAAGAACAGGCTCTTTTTTGTGTTAAGTTTGAAGTGCTAACAAACCAATGAATTAAAGCTTTCACTACCCCTTCTAGAAAGACCCTGAGCCATTGGTCTGTGGCTGACTCAAGCTGGACATGTGTACATAAAACACAAACCCTTTTCCTGTGCTGTTGATGGTTCTGTGTCTACACACACACAGCAGCCCCTACACTGCTGGCAGCAGCACTTGGGCTAGCGGAGCCTGGCTCACTGCCCAGCACCAGCACAAGGCTACTCAAGCACCTGCTGTCCTGGTGATCTGTTCTCTAATCCCATCAGCTGAACCAAAAACTGCTACTCTGAACTCAGGTGGTGTGTGAGGACTGCTCCCTATTACACATGCCCCCAGCTACCACACAGCAACCATCACTCACCTCAATCTCCTCTTTTACTGTACCACAATAATAAAATCCATCTTGTTCCCCTCTAGCCAGCACAGGCTGTCTGTGCCCCCTGATTCCCCCAGTCTCTTCCATGCTGGGCCATGGGAGGGGAGGCAGTGGCTGATCCACTGGCATCTTGAAGAAAAGAAAATGGGTCAGCCCTGAAAGAAATAGATTCTGTAGGTCATGAAAAAAATAATCTTGTAAGATTTAAGAACTGGAACACTCCACCTCATTTTGTAGCACTCCCACAGGCCAAATAGTGTGGGAAGAAACAGAAAACTTGCTTGTGCTGGATAATTCCTTGATCTTGGGAAAAACACATCAATGCTCACTTTTACTCAGATTTCTTCAGTTTGGGGTTTACAGGAAGTGACCCAAGAGCATGCTGGAATCCTGGGCCAGCATTACTTGCACCAGCCCCTTTGCTGTTTACCTGGCAAGACAATGCAACCCTTCAGATCAGGAGAAAATATCCATCTGCAGCACAGAGCACAGTTTAGGTGCCCTCCAAAGTGCTGGAGCTGATGATTTACACTGGAGCATTTAGGGAACAGCAAAGCAGAGAAGGGAACAGCAAAGCTGCTGGTTGATGACAGGTTCTAATTCAGAACTGGGAAAATAATCCCCTGTCACAAAGCATTAGAAACATTTAATGGAAGATGACTGCTAATGCAAGATGCTTTTATTTATCCCAACACTATTAAAGAAATGTTTCTTTGATAGGAGGCTTACTCAAGCTTTGCTCTTCATAATCTCCAAGGTAGCAAATAACTTTAGTTAATACATCTAAAAAACTGCCAGTGTAGGGGTGGGAAAGCTCAAATGATGTTCAAGCTGCTAATTTATTAATCTGACACACCAGCCTGGTTTATTCTATTAGATATCACAGAAAAAAACAAATCACAGACTTAAACAGGAACTTGATTTTACCTCTGTGGGGGTGAGGTGCTCAGCGAACCAGGCAGGATACACAACAGAAGAGCTCCTGCAGCAGGGGTTAGTTGTGGATATGACAGTGGAACGCGAAAACTTGTCCAAAGCTGGCCTCACACGGCAATACCTGCGACCCTGGGCAGGGACCCTTCCAAACCAGCCATGCTTGGAAAAACTGCTGCCTGCAGGACTCGGTTGTGATCTGTTGGAAGAAAAGAGACAATGCACTGGCATTTCTAACACAAGCAAGTCCTGTCCAGTGTACCTCCAGAACCCAGTAATTTTGATAAATTGTTCATTTTTGTTTAAAAACACTGAATTCAAAATATTCAGACTGGCATTTGGCCAGATGAGCCCACATGACTGACTTCAGTGATCTTCACTCACACAAATCCTAACCTGGAAAAAGGGCAGAAACACCAAGGAAACTATAAATGCTGTGAAAATCCCCAGGGAAATAATAACTTCCACCTCCCTCCAACATTTGCTTCCTTCTGTAACACCCAGCTCTCTTTTCTTACACATAAATTCTTCCTTTAAAGCTTTCTTGTACAAAGACCCAGCCAAACCTTCCCTGTTTTACAAGCTGAGATAGAAATTACAGCTGAAGTTGACAAGCTCAGTAAATGTGACAGGTTTTGAACTTGATGTTAGATTACATTTCCCTGTTATTTATTTATAGTGATGTATTAAGAGGAAATATTTTGATCTTTCAGCTGTCCGGTCATGTTTTATTAACAGTAGGATTATGGCTTGCAACAAGAAAGAATGAGATGCTCAGACATGACAAGTGATAACTATTCAGAGGCTGTCACAGTAAGATCAGTGATGTGATGCTATCTCTGGTAATTTCAAAAGATGTAGTAGACAAGCTTCCTTTAATTTTTTTATTTTGAAATATTGCTTAGAAACACTTGGGATAAAATTTGCATGGAAATTCAACAACCTATAAATTTTAAGTACTTCATTTATTTTACAAAATGCAGTTTAAGAACTCATGTTTAGATGATATTTTGTCTCTTACCTAAGAAATATGATCTGGAAGTCTTTTTTATGGAGACTCCCAGATAGATATATAATTTCCAAAAACTAGCACAGCAAATCCAGCAAGATGAGTGGATTAACTGCTGCAAAATTCATATTTAAGTCAAAAAATCAGCACAATATATCCATTTATTTCACAACTGCACAAACTCCTATTATAAACCAAAACAAGATAGAATCAGTAATATTTTGCAAAGAAAGGTAACTATCACTTCTACATTAAAGCACATTTTAACACCATTCAGCTCAGAGTAGGGACACCCGTTTCTATACAAAACAGTGCATTGACAAAGGCAATTATGCTGCTTTTTCTGGATAACTCCAAGTACTTTGGCACAGCAGTATTTTAGACTTACCAGCTATTGGTAACAACACACCCGGTCCATTTGGATTTAGTCTGAACACAGAAATCTCCCCCTTTTTCCTGTTGGACACAGGGACCCTTTTGCTGCCAGTGTTTCCCAGTTGCTATGGAGGTTGCCACAGCTGTTACTCCCAGGATTGGACATCCTGACCTTACTGGTTTAAACCCAGCATAAGATGACTTCAGAGAGGACCATTTGACTGCCACACATTTGCTCAATTTTCAACTCCCCACGGATCTACTGCACTGCAGGAAAGGCATTTTAAGAGAGCTCAGTGTCCTCTACGCTTCTGCCTATAATTGCAGGGCAAAAACCAGCATCAAAGTTACAGTTCAGATTAAGGAAAATTAAAAAAAAAAGCTTACCACCACAGGTTGTGACAAATAAATATGTTTGAAATGTACACAGGTTGAAGCTGACAAGGTCAAATCACTTTATAGCTTTCTCCTTTCACAGTAAGGGGGAAGGATTAATGAATTCTACCCCTCTCTTACAAAGGGCCTATCAAAAATATGTCATATTATAATGCAGAAATCTAACTGTTAATCTCTGCTGACATTCCTAATTATCACATCCTCCTTAAAAGAAAGACAAAGAGTTGACATTTGTTGATTTTTTGTTTGGTTGGTTTCGTTTGTGTTTTTTTGGGGGGAGGAGGTGCTGGGAATACTAAATTGCCTTTTTTAAGGCATGTTTCAATTCCCTGCTATAAAAACAATGTAACAGGGTGGGATAAGGCCAGTAGGTAGAAGGATACATCACTTGGGAAATCTGTAACCATTTTTTTTGTACATTCTGCTGCACAGACAGCCTACAAGCTCTCAGGCTGTCAGCAGAATTATTTAGTATCAATGATTCCCTTACACAGAGTAAATGTTAAGACACTTTATCGGTTATGACTTAAACTCTCTTCATCATCTTCCCACAGTTCTACTTCATAACACTTAACTGAAACCATCAGCAGTACAGAGGAACAGACTGGGAGGTTGGGGAAGACCACTCCAGACCTCAACCATTATCAGTCAAGGTCCCAAAAAATTTCTATTGCAGCATTATTTTCACGCTGATGGTCAAAACCTTGCTAGCCCTCTTTATACTATGTATTATGTAAGCAGTCCTAGTAATTTTTAAGGGCAATGACATCTGTACAATAATCCAATTTTCAACAGAAATTATGCAATATCAAAAGTTTTCAATGTGATCAGAATATTCACTAATAAGAAAATGACAGAACAGCACTCACAAAACTTTATGCTCTTCCTATGTTCAGTAACTGTGCTTCAGAGAGCTCCCACCCTACTCTATTTTTCTCCATTTGAAACTAAATTATCCTTTCCTCTGGCATCTAACAACACTCCTTGGAACCTTTTTAGGCATTTTAAAAGAAACACTGGCAATTAGAGTGAAAATTTTAAGAAAGTGCATGTGAGAGTAAATCAATAACATTACAGAAAATGAGAAGAATCTCAGTCCCATAAGTAGAAATATTTTATTTTAAAGCATGCAGGTTGTGATGATACATACAGATGCTTCACACATATAGGTGTTACATTTTTAGCTTGGTGACAAATTTAAAAATGCATTCTGATTTTCATGAATTAACTTAGGTCATTCAGCTGAGATTTTCCCAGTTGTCTTTGTCATATCTAAGTGTAGTTACTATCTGCAATGTTAAAGCTCTTGTGTGGGCTGACACTGACGTGTGCCACGATCTGCTCCTAAGAAGTGCCAGGAACACACACGTCATTAACACAGTGGCTACTACATTCCCAGACAGGATACCTTCAGCTGGCTTTGGAACACTTTAGATAGACTTCAAAAACTGGGTCTGTTTGTTAGTGGCTTTAGGTGCTTGGTTTGGCTCCGTGACCCCTTTTCCTGCCACCACAGAGTCAGTGCACAGCACAGACTGTAGGTACCCTATGTATTTTATGGCAGCACGGAGGGTCTCCACTTTGCTGAGCCGTTTCTCCAAGTATTCCTTGGGCAGGTGGTGCCTCAGCTTGGCGTAGCCTTCATTGACACACTTAACACGCTGTCTTTCCCTCTCATTCCTCTTCCGGATGAAAGCTGATCCATAGGAGTGCTCATTTTTGTGGAGACTGGAATGGGGCATTTGGTAGGTAAAGGGGCAGGGCTCACTGTAGAAGGTCTCCATGATAAGATGCTCTGACATGAAAGGAAGGAGTGACAAATCTTCGGCCAAAGGGACCTGGTTTGGTGTTTCTGGGTACACATGAAACGTGACCAGTGGGTCTGCACAGAAAGGCCTTGCCAGCTGTATGTGCTGACCCTCAGCACAGATGAGGTTACAGTAGCTCTTGCCATCCATCAGGTTCTGCATTTAGCCTGGAAACACATAATTACAGAATACTTTAAAGAAGTCACACTGAACAGTATAAAAAACTCACCTGGACTTATCAACACTTTGCCTTGCTGACATTTTCCAGAAGAGATTTTTTAATGCATTTGTGACATTTCAGAATGATGTTGGAAGATCAGGTAGAACAAGACAACATCCCATTTGAAAAGTACAAGAAAGTACAAGTCAAGCACACTGATTAAATTAATACACAACAGATATTAATATAAAGTCACTAAAGTTTCCTAAAGGAAAGAGCAAGCAGTCTCCTTTCACCTCAGCTTTAAAAATTAAGAGAGACTACCTGTATGTATTCCACATAGGTCTAGCTTGTCTAGCTTGCTCCAAATCCACAAAAACTTACATGTCTACAGACAACAAAGAAAGCAGGCCAACATCTGAGGCATTCTATCCAACCCCTTCCCATCCCTGAAAAATGTAAATCTACAATTCCAGTAAAAGACTCCCTATTCATACCAAAGAGCCTTCAAAGACAAATTATTTTTCTCTCTATTCATGTCGCATTCAATATATCAGCTTAACAAAATGGAAAACTTGTGCAGAGAATGGATTTCAATCTTAATTCCACATCTGGCAGGTATTACATCCACTCATACAAAGATTTACAAGAAGTTAAGAGAGATGAGAGAATTTCCACTGAATCTAACATCTTCTTGGGTCTTCACATTTCTTCTCCACTCACCTGCAGATTAAACACAGACGTGAAATACTAAAAACAATCCTACTGCTAGAGGGTTATGAAATAAACACTTTATTAAAGGAAAAATGCATGTCCTACTAATACAAAGAATGGATGGCACACAGTTGGGAAATCTGCTGGAAATCTGTAAGTGAGACTGGCCTACCCTCATACCCTCTCTTCAGAGCAGCATTACAGCAGGTGTAACTACTCAAATCACCCTGATACGTTTACTACAAAGATACTCTTGCACTGATTTATAAGAAGCTGCATTATAGTGCCTTCCCAATATCATTATTCAAACTGCTAAACATCACCCTAACTGCGGAGAATGTAATGACTGTTACCTAATAGCTTCTTTAAATACATTTGAAATAACCAGTTAATTTTTAAAGAATCACTGTGAGCCACCCTCACAGATTGCAACCAATACTTGCCTACACAGAATTGATCCAAAAATGCTCTTACTCACTATCCACTTGTACATCCATACATTGCTGTCTAAAGCACTTAGGTTCTATTGCATCCTCTAAAATGGAAACCACACATTAAACTAGGTTACCAGAAACTGCTGGATTCCATACTCACAGAAATCTGGCAAAGCTTCAAATGTTCCAATCACAATTCCTTCACAAGGATATGGGGATAATGTAATGCTTTCTAATGACTTCATACCTGCCACATTTATACAGAGAATATTTACTTGGTATGGACCTGTTGTCACAACACATTCTATGAAAATGCTTCTGTATGCAGAGTTGTCTCTTTTTCTAATGCACATAGATTTCACAACAGAAATCCTGTGAGTGAAGAATTCATTTATAGCTGTCAGGCATGAGTGGGAATCCCATGCATCTTAAACAGGTACTTCTGTAGGTAGGCTAAAAGCATGAACACACATCCATTTCACATTCATATGCATGCAAAAAATTCACATATTTTTAAATATATGAATATACACTCCTCATAAAATGAAAATATTAGACAGTCAACTTTCCCTTTTGTACTTACACAGATGGGGTTACTGCCTAAAAACTTTCTGCTGCTAACAACTTAAAAAACACTGAGGAAGAAAAGTCTGCTACATAGCAAAAAAAAAAATAAAATTATGGCACAACATCACTCCAGAGCAAGAAACCAAAACCAACACAACCCCTCAAGAATAGATACTTGCAGTATTTGTTGCTTAGTACTGACACTTCTGCTGTGTAACAATGTTACATACAAATTACCCGCTGCCTCAACACCTGCACAAAGTGCAAAATGCAAGTGTTACGAACATTTTCCTTAGACTAGAGACTCACCAATCTTCAGAGGAAAGTAAAATCCAAGGAAATAAAATGTGCTGTCTTAAGAGTGATGAATATCTAAAAATATCTGAATATATTAAAAAAAAGAAGTTAATGTCCCATTTTTCTTACAACTCATTAAATAAGAGATCACATTAAGCAGGATTCATTAAAAAGCTATGAAAACACTGTTAGTAAATGGCTGGTAGAAGTGATTTACAAGAACATTGATATTCAGTGAAGATCTGTGTCTAGATACAGCAACATGCAAGTCTCTTACCTGAATTATGTAGCTTGCTCCACTGAGTCAACGACTGCTGCAATTTATAGTCAATTGACAACATGCAAAGTAGCTTACAGTTAGATCTGCTCATTTCTGGTTGGGCTTTTCCACCCACACCACAGCTATGATGGCAACAAAACTTGGCATTAAGGGCCAGAAATTTTGAAACTGCTATTGAACACATCCAGATTACCTGAAAAAGTAATCAGGAATGTCGTTTGTTCACTTCCGGTTTGCCTTCTGTTGCAGACTACTACAGTACAGTAACGAAAATACCAAGCAGTATTTTCATTTATTGGCATTTTGTACTCTAATGTCTAAATATAACAATTGGCTAGAATTTAGGTAAATATTCAAGGCATAAGCATACTAATTTCCACAGCTTCATTTTAAACACAGAAAAACAGCATTTATTTAGATTTCTCTCCACTACAGTTGAGGACACATATTATTAGTCAGCTTAATGCCTTTAAATTTAATCACTATATCTGTAATTTTGGGAAATTCTTTTAGTGTTGAGTGTAACATCATATAAAAGGTGAATATATATGAGAAGATTTGAAAACAGTTAGCCAACAGTAGCAACACAAGTTTTGCTAAATAGTATGGAATCTATAATGCAATGTATACATGTACATAGATGCTACATACATCAGTATATAGCTGTCCAGTTGTACAGGTGCAAGGAAATAGGATACCTATCTTCAAAATTCCCACATTCTACAGGATTGACACTTAAGACTATCTCATGGTTTGGCCCTTCTATCAACCAAAGCATAACCACACAAAAAAAAATCCAAACCCAAACCAGTTTAGCTTAAAACTGTAAGATACTGTAGTATCAGAAATACTTTTACTAGTGAAAGATGCACATACACTCAGTCCTGCTTCTTGTGACTGTCATCCATCAAGGAAAGAAAGCTTCACCTCCTGCTGCCCCTATGTGGGCCACAGTACTGTATCCAACATCCCCCTTCCCACAGCAGCTTCAGGCCTCACAGGAAAGGCAGCCAAAAGATAGAACAACTCCCAGGACTCAGAGACAGGAGATACTCAACAATCAAGGCATGTATTCCACAAAGAGATTGCATTCTTTTTCTTTAGTGGACTCTAAGTACATCAGTGCCATAACCAGCAACCGAACAGCACCAACTGAACAACTTCCCACTCATCAGGGCGATGTTGAACACAAAAACTGAACCCAAGCCTGAATTTATTTTTCTTGACCTGTCAATCCTTGTGCAATTTTTTTTTACTTAAAGCAAGAATTCACCACCTGCTTTAAATCACTCCAGATTAACTCAGTTTTGGAAGTCTACAGGACTGACATGAAAACAAAGTTCTGTATCTGTCTGTCCCCCAGGCATGGACTAAGCAAGCCAAAACTGCCGCCAGAAACAGAATATTCTTGCATGTACCACCTCCTACCACACCTGAACTGAAAATTGTCACACAATAATGCAACTACATATGCACAGCTACATCTGAGTCAGTGATTAAAAACTTCTTTCAATTAACAATTTGATGAGCCTTTCTTTACCTATCACTGAACAAGTGCATATTTCTACTCTGAAGTGTGTTTAGAGGACTACTTTGATAGATGGAATTTACATGCAGCATAATGAGGGATAAAAATGATGACAAACTGATAATGCAGATCCATTTTTCAAAAATCAGTTTTATCTTTAATAGTTACATTCCAAAGGGGATATATGAAAGTTAGTAATCTAGCAACTGTATAACCTCTGAAGAGAGATGAGTACAGAGTCACAGATAAAAAAATACACCTAACTCCCAAGATGACAGGTGCTAGAGAAAGTATGTGCCTTACACCATCAATCCAGACAAATGCAGGAATATTTTTAAAATAAATATTTCATCATATACTAACTCCTGAGACTTTACCCATGAAAAGAAAGGGAAAGGTTTTATAAGAGCTATCATACACCTACAATATATTAAGCTGTTAAAGCAAAATAGAACAAAATGTCAACACTGTCTCGAATGCGCACTGCATTCGAATTTATCTACATCACAGTACTTGAAATGTGCAGGTCCAGGAGTCATTGTCCACTTATGTTTTGCCTTAAATCTGCAGACATCACTTGCCATACAAGCATCTTGAAAGTACGAGTGCAAGAAACCAAATGATGAAACAGCCAGCAGGGTTTCATTCTCTGAGACCAAAACTACACTGCAAGACTTTGACTTCCAGTACCTAGCATCAATCAGCAGAAAATCCAAGTATATTTACAAAAGGTCTTTATATAAAGTGATTAGTGAGTTGTAAGTAATTACTGTGTTCCCAGGTACTTTTTAACCACATAAATAGTAGACAGAAATATATAGTTAAAAAACACCATAAAGTCACAACTGTAAATAATGTACCACAGTGGCAACCCAAGGTATCTTAGGGTTTGTTTTCTTTTCAGTTTTGTTAGTAAAAGCCATTTGAAAACTTAAAGATTTAAGCTTTTGGTTAACTAATCTGTTTAAACTGCTTCCACTCCTGTACATTCCTTCAAAGTTCAAATACTTCTTTAATTTGTTTTGTTAAATCAATAACAAATCAATCATGAAAACTCTTCTGAATTGGCAGGATTGGGAAGACTTCTGTCAGCTCTTTCCACTAGTCCACATCCCTGGAGTTCCTTCCCTGAGCCCCACTTAGCTCAGCACAACGTGCCGGTCAAAGACAGATTTGCGCTGCTCCTGGACCTGGAGCTTCCAGCGCTGCTGGGCATATTCCACTTTGTTCAGCACGTTGGCGCGGCTCCGCGAACGGGCCAGCACGTCGTGGGCATTTGCGAAAGGCTGGTGGTCCTGGAATGCAAAAATCCACGGTTACTCCTCAGAAGTTTCAGCTACAAGTCTTTTGTGTCGTTACATTCCACAGGATGTGGGGGCTGGTTTGGTTTGGTCTTTTTTTAAGGTAAACGGGATGTTCCAACAAGCTGGTCAGTAACAATGACCAAGCAAGCGTTTGAATTGTTGGAATTGTACTTCAATTTCTGATTGACAGGAACTTCCACAGATTTCCCAAATGGACCACACTTCATTGTACTGTCAATTACCTGCTGCCCAGAGACACCATGGTGAGCTGCAGGATCACATCAGTCTTGCATCCATTTGCAGCCCAGAGCAGACCCAGGCACCCTCATTATTGTGGTGAATGCACTTCACAACTGAATTAGGGTCAGTCCCCTGCCAGCTCCTGGCCATTTCCTGCCAGGCAGTTCAGGATGTTCACACACAGCTTCTATATCAAACCAACACACTCTGATGTTTACCAAACTAAGCCTATTGTGCTGAGCCATCTGAAAGCACAGTGTCAATACAGCTGTTTAAGTGACAGAGCTCAACAAGAACCGAGTGCTTGTTTAACATTTACTCTGTTTTCTAACAGTACCTGCAAGGCTTTATTTTCTGCTAGCAAATATAGCCAAGTTATCAACAGTAAGAGTTGGAACTGAACTTCTTATTTGGTTATTAAACTGTTTGGACAAGGTCGTGCTGCTAAAGCTACATCAGAAAGCATCATATATACAATCCATTATGAAAAATAACGTAATTATGTCCTATATTAAATAACTGTCTTTTTGTATCCCTACATTTCATATTCTTTTCTTTTTCCAGAACACTTTTGAAGACATTTACATTAATGGATACTTTATTTGTGATATGTCAGTGCAGAGCAGCTCAATGACAACTGTCAGCTGTACATAGATTATCATTAATGATACCTATTGAAATGATTGCTAGAAGTCCTAAATCCACAATGAGCATTAAAAAAATATGCTCATAGAGAACAACAGACAATCCCTGATCAAAAGAGCTATTATCTCACCATAAAAAGTTACACAATTGGATATACCTAGAATGGGCATTTAACAGGAGACAGGTCACTTAATTCACAGAGAAAAAAAATCATAATAGCAACACATAGTTTGCTACGGTAAAACACATGGTGGGAGTACAGAGGACGGTCTAGATGGTACTGGCCTCCCTGACAAACAAGATTCTCAGCTCCACGGCTAGATACTGTCAATTTCTATGTACACAATAAGGGGAAAAAAGAATTTAAGAGGAAAGAGGACTAAAGTGACTGAAGTGGCTTACATTCATCACTTGCCACTGTCACCAGCAGGCAACAAGAAAGAGTGAACACACTGCCTTGAAATTCAGCCACAAAATTCATGGACATGGTATTTTTGAAGTGTGACAAGAGTATCTCAAGAACTTGCAAGAGGGAAGGCAAGAATGGGGATAATTCATAAGGGACCTTAAATTATGTTATGTTCACAGAACAGCTACAGCAAAACATAACATTGGTTAAGATGGATCCAGACTTTGAGGTAAATTCAATCCGCAGTTAACCTGAACTCTGCCATGGGACTTATTTCACTTCTTCCACCTACAATCAAAAGACTAACTCACATTTGGAGGCATTAAGATAATTTATCTAAGCTATAAATTTGTCTGAGATATAGCATACAGCACAAGCTCACTTAATTCAAGCAGGAGCTGCCCAATTTGCTGTAAGAATGCACAGTGGAAGAGTCATTCAAATACTTCCTTTCAAAAAAAAAAAAAAACAAACCAACACTCAACCCAAAATCCTCCTAGAGGTGACTGGGAAAATCTTATGCAAATACAAAGACAGTTGAAACATGTCTACATGTGATACATAGGGAAGTTCAGAAACAGTGGGACATTCATCAGCTATCTTCACTTAAAAAGGTGTTTCTGTTTGCTAAGGGGATAATTAAGTATTCAAAATTAAGCATTTTCCTAGATAATAGTTTTTATCAGCAATGCTTTATGTACCTTAATTTCACAACAAAAGTATGGGACTGTTATCCAGTGCTAGAGACTGGAAAGGCCAGTAATGACAGGAAACCATGTCACTACTGGACTACTCCCCTTCTTCTCCCAAAAAAAAAGCTCTTCTGACCTCTTGGAATATACTGTCACATTTTGATTTCTGGCTGTAATACCAAGAAATTATTTCAGCATCCATTACTATTCTGCTTCATTATAGCAATTTCTTCATGAAGTTGTAGCATCAACAAACTCAAACTGGAACAACAGAAGATGCAACCCCCATACTTTCTTTCTGTAGAGAGCAATCTAAGCAGTAAGCACCTCCCATAAAAATGATCACTGGCAAGACTGGATCATTAACTCTTAAAAAGTTGTACTCCTGTATATTCTTACCTCCATTCCTACACTGTTTCTTCTCTGTGAAAACAATCTGTGCCTAGAGCTGGTATAACTGAAGCAGTTCTCACTGCTTTCCAACCCAGTGATAAATGAAAGAGTGGCTTCACAGAAGTCATCACACACCCTTCTTTTCCTCACTCAGCAGGAAAAGCATTTACACTGCCTGGCAAAAAAAGCTGCTCACCCCAAATGATTATCAACCAACCATCCCAATCTTCATGCTATCCAAGTGCACAAAGACTCTGGTGAACTCACCCCAATGTCTTCATCACTTTGTATGAGCTGTGAATGTCCAAGGAGACGCCTCTTCAGGATAGGTTCCACCAGGGTAAGGTACACCATGTACAGAAGAAGTAGGCCCAAAATGGACAGGTATATGATGATTGTCACCTACATAATGCAAGCACAGTTTATGCCAAGATTTTGACATTTCCCCCCCAGTCTCACAACAGGCAGCAAGGACCAAAAGATGAGTACAAGCAAAGTTTGATCTTAGGTAGTGTCACCAGATGATTTAAAACCCAGAAAGAAAGGAAAACTAACAAACTATAACATGGTATTAAAAGGGTTTAGAGTAGCTTTAAACAGTGAGACCTTGCAAAGAATCTTAGGCTATGCCTCTTAAAACAATTCAGTGTTATAACTCTCACTTCCATCAAGACAACTGTTCAGCCTGGCCATTAAACAGGTGACAAATCTGGGGCATCACCCACTGATATCCCATTGTCTAGCACAGACCTGAATTCAGTCACCAAGTAAAATAGGAAGGCAAAACAAAACACCAAAATTCTAAAATCCCAAAATAAAGTAGTCTGTCTTGTCAAAAACCAAAAGACATTCTGCAGTCTATTCACAGCAGTCCAGGCCTCAATGGCTCCAATGGGACAAGAATGCGAAGAGCACAGAATACATCTGTTAGAACAAACATGGATAAAGAAAATTTATAGTAAGAAAGGCAGCTGTGTAATGAGAGGCCATCTGAAATAATAAGGAAAACGAAGCCCAAAGCTTGACAAAATGTCTTAGAACACTCAGAATTTTAGCAAGGTGTAAAGTCTGATCTCAAAAGTGGAGATCTTCAATAAAGGGTCTCGGGTTCACTTCTTCAGCTAAAGTTTGATGCTATTGTTACTGCTCAAGATTGTGAACAACTACTACAAAAAAAGTTATATTTTAGGCTGCTTAGAACAGTCTTCCCTTTAAAAACAGCATTTCTCTGAAAGACAATAGACATATTTACTAACAGTTGAAGTCTTTAATATATGCCAACAGAACTACACTGCTTACCTTAATTGTGACTGAGCTTCTCTCCTCATATTTGCACTCACAACGTAAACAATAGGCTTCTACATCAGGTCCAGGGACAGGCATAGGCTCCACCACATGAAGACAATCACTGAGGAAACACAGAAACTGCCCAGTCAGTTTTGAGCTGGCTTTAGCTGAGCTGTTCCACTCTGCTGCAGGAGCTGAGAAGCTCAGCTTGCTTAAGTTCAGTTGTTCTAAACTGCAGGTACAAATAAATCACTATACCACAGTTATGTCACTTAAATGAGAAATTCAGCTACTGACAAGCTGCTAAACAAGTTTTAAGATCTTTCTAACTCAATACAGTGTCTTCATTTTTCAGTGAAAGTATTAAAGCTGTTAGCAGAACAAGTCCAAGGATATGAATCCAGCACAAATGCATCATTTGACACTGACATAATGGATAAAAGTAAATTTCAGCTACTAATTCCCTTTCTTTCTTCACCATACTCAAAAGAGCCTTATTCCATCCTTTCACTGTCTGAAGGGAGATTAGCCTCTCTTTGACATTCATGAACTGGATTTCTTTTTTCTTGTCATCACAAGTTACAGACATTGGAAAAAAAAAAAAAAAGGAAGTCAGATGGGTTGTTTCTCTAAGCAGCAAGACAGTGAATAAAGAGCATTCCGCTTTCATCAAAAGAATTTGACTTAAAAGATTACCAAATGTAAGTCAGTCCCCTGTGGAAAAGTGTGGTTGACAATACTGCGGGCGCTCTATAGCACAGCATTAAAACCTAGCTGCCATGAGGCAACTGCTTCCAACAACAACTTACACAATGCTGGTCTTTCTGCTGACTCAGGTTGTTATTCAGAGTTCAGACCCCCAGGGTCCCTGCAGAGCACTGACAGAACCAGAATCCTGTTTCACCTTTCTCCTGGTTACCTCAGTGTTGGCACAGTCAGCAGCAGGTAGTAAAACACAAGGCCTGAAGTGACAGCAGCAGCCTGGGACTCAACACTTTACTGGGCTAAATTACAGTGCTGCAAACACTCAGCGAGGCACCAGCTCATCTCTTCTGTCTTCTTTGCACTACTTCTTCATAGCTGCAACTGCTGAGTGCCACCTCACAGCCTCTGGAGGGGAGTGGAGGGTTTATTTTTCTTATTTATGTGAAAGCAGAACTACATTTTCCTCGTGGAAGAATGCAGCATTCAAGCTACAAAAATAAAAAATACATGCCAGGTACAATCTGTGCAATTGCTGTTCCTATGACTGAAGCCTGTACCAATATAATGCCCAAGCACTGCAGGAATCTTGTATGTTGGTTAAGTTGTTAAGTCTGTTACTGAGACTGTAAGAAATATTAATATCAGCATTTTTTCTTCTCCAAGTTGCTAGAAAGTGCAAAAATTACTGGAACCTCACAAAACTCCAGAAACAACAGTTCCTAAATGATGGGAGTAGAGCAAGCAAAGAAAATACTTTCAAGCCCCAGTTCCAGGTTTGTGCCCCCTTGCCTTTACACCATTCCAGATCACTGGATTCAAAAGACACCTCTTTCTTCCCTTCTACTTCTTCCAAGTCTAAATAAACAATTAAACATGCAAGCAAGCAAGCCAAAACAGAAGACAGGGCAAAAACTACGGGTTTAAGCCTTGTCCCTTGCTAGAGCTGAATTCTGGAGTACTTCTGAAAGAAAAGCTCCAGTAAGTTATGGAAATGCTCTGCTTTGTCCTGGCACCAATCATAGGAGATTCCTACGTAACCACCACAGAACAAGTCTTTAACCAGTAAGATTTATTGTCATTTTGTATGTGCCACACACACTCACCAGTCTTTCTGTGAAACATTTTTGTTGTAAATATGGCCTGAATGGTCCTTGTAAGGAGGGCAGATGCATTTACACCGGACATCCTCAGAATTCTAAAAGTGAAGTAAACAACACGCTTAGAACAAATTATCCTAAGTTATTGTATCATTTGTATTATCAGGGGTACAGTCGGCATTCTTCGCATAAAACTTGAAATATTTAACACAAATTACTTGTAGGTATCTCTGAACAATCTTACTCAGGATTTCCTACAAGTTTAAGAACAACCCTTCAGAATTACTAGGTGAGTAGAGCAATTTGCCAAGTAACACTACTGTTTGAGATAGAAACACATTTTTGAGGGGAAAAAATGGAGTTTAAGCTCATTCTTCTTTCTAAGAAAAACCACACATGCAGAAATTGCTGATGTTGATTACTCAAATATTCAGCTAATGAGGACAGCTGCTTAACAGACACAGTGATTAGCTTAAAAGGAATGAAAGAATACTAAGCTTGTTTTAGCAAATAATAAGAGACAAAAGACAAAAGACAAACATGGCTTATCTAAAGTTCAAGGCAACTTCTAGTGGCATTACAAAAGAATGTGTGAACAAGAATTGGTAATGAACTTCTACACTGAGCAGCCAAGTCAGAGTAACACTAAGTGGGCACAGGTCAGTTGGAAAACTCTGACTGCACTAGCACAGAATCACAGAAAGATTTGGATTAGAGAGGACCTTAAAGATCATCCAGCTCCAACTCCACTGCCACAGGCAAGGACACGTTCCACTAGACCAGTCTGCTTAAAGCCCCATCCAAGCTGGCCTGGAACACTGCCAGGGACAGGGCATCCACAACTTTTCTGGGCAACCTGTGCCAGTGCCTCACCACCCTCACAGAGAAGACTTTCCCCCCGATATCCAATCTGAACCTACCCTCTTTCAGTGTAAAACTGACACTACATGCCCATGTAATCAGTTCTTCTCCATCTCTCTTACAGATTTCAGGTACTGGGAGGATTCCAGGTACTGCAATTAGGTCATCCCGGAGCCTCCTCTTCTCCAGACTAAACAATCCCTATTCCTTCAGCCTTTCCTCACAGGAGAGGTGCTCCAGCCCTGGAATCACTTCCATGGCCTCCTCTGGATTTGCTCCAACAGCTCCATGTCCTTGCTGTGCTGGGGAGCAAAGAGCTGGGTGCAGGGGGGGTCTCAGGAGAGCAGTGTAAATACACCCCGTGTACTACACACTCTACACCGAACCGCTTCTGCTCTCGCCACAGAGAAGTCAAACCGCTGATAACCATTAAAAAGGAGAATATTCAGACGTATTTGGAGAAAACTCAAAGGCGGGCACTCTGACTGTAGAAGACACGGTGTTCCCTGCCCGCCGCAGAGAAGTACGGTTATAGTCCTAAATATTAACCCAGCTGGGCCAAGAGCAGAGCGTTTGCACTCCGCGCGGGTGAGGCCGGGCAGCGACCGCCGCTGGAGCTGCGGCGGGCCCGGCGCTCAGCCCCACCCAGCCCCGGCAGCCTCGGGAACAGCAGCTCCATCTCCACTCGTACTTTTGTGTGACGGTGTCCCCGGGGACCACGGCAAAGCAACATCAACGACTACGAGCTTCAGGAGAGAGCAGGAACCAGGGCTGGCATCGAGGCCGCGCCGCCGGGCCCTGCTCCTCCGCCGAGCGGGGCAGAGCAGCGCCCGCACGAAACCACCGGCTCCGGCCTTCCCCGACAGCCGGCCGGGGCAGCAATGGAGCCGGGAAGGCGGAACCACCCGCGGGAAGCGAGTGCCCGGCGGGGGCGGCGAACGGAGGAAGGCCCAGTACGGGGAGCACCACCGTGACCCGCACCCCCCGCCCCGCTCACCTTCGCCTCAGCGCCCAGTCCCGCCAGTGCGGTCAGCAGCAGCAGGGAGCAGAGGCGCGCCCCGCGAGCCGCCATGTCGGGCCCCGCCGCTCTGTGTCCGCTTCACCGCCGCTTGTCGCCGCCGCGCCGCCGAGCCCCCTCCGCCATCACTTCCGCCTGAGGCCGCCCTCACGTGGGGCGCCGTCCGCACGCGGGGGCGTCCCCGCGGGAACGGCGGCGCCGCACGATGGTTCCGGGGCGCGGGTTGGCCGGCACCAAAATATTCCTGGAATCGTGAGTCATCAGGGTCGGAAGCGACTTCCAAGATCATCCAGTCCAACCACCAATCCAGCACTGTAACCACTAAACCATATCACCCAGCGCCAGATCCAGAAACCCCTTGAACATCTCTAGGGATGGTGACTCCACCACCTCCCTGGGCAACCTATTCCAATGCCTGACCACGCTGACAGTGAAAAAAAATTTTCTGGTATCTAATCTGAATATCCCCTGTCTCAGTTTAAGGCGAATTCTTCGAGTCGTTTCACTGTAGGCACGGCAGAAGAGACCAGCCTCCACCTTACTGCACCCTCCTTTCAGGCAGGTGTAGAGAGTGATGAGGTCTCCCCTGAGCCTCCACTTCTCCAGGCTAAACAAACCCATCTCCCTCAGCCACTCCTCATAAGACATATTTTCTAAGCCTTTCAGGAGCCTTGTTGCCCTTCTCTGGATGCACTTTAGTATCAACATGTCCTTTTTTAAAGAGAGGAAGGGCTGACTGGCCTGTAGTTCCCCCGATCCTGGCCCTATTGGAATGGATTAGAAGTGATTATTAGTACCTCTAAATGAGGTGTGTAAGCAGTACATAAGCCAGTTTTTACACATCTGAACACAGAGTTATATAAATCTTCATGCATTTTATAGAGAGCTGTTTCCCTGACAAGACATCACTAAAATCCAGCAATGTTCCTCTTTTGTCATGTAATTAATTATTTCCACCCAAGAGCTGTGTTCACCTTCTTGCAGAGGACAGACAGCCTTGGTGAGAAGCAGCATTTCCAGCTGTGGTCCCCAAGAGCTGGCATATTAAGCCATCTATGAGTCTCCACTAACTTGTGTAGGGACCCCAAACACACCTGACACTGCCAGGGCTGGACCCAGCCTGTCGTTGGCACAGCAGCCACTGCTGAATAAGGGCTTGAGTCCAGCCTGGGAAACAGCTCAGGCCCATCTCAGCTCCTCTGACACCTCCACAGAGGAACAGCAGAGCTGTGGCTCAGCCCGTTTATTCCTTCTCCTCCTTTCCATACCTCCTGTCTTTCTTGTAGCCACTCCTGTAGCAGAAGGGAGCCTACACGACAAGTGGAGAGGGACCCTACAAGAGCAGGTAGTGACAGGACAAGGGAAATGGCTTCAGACTAAGAGTAGGTTTAGATGAGATATTAGGAAGAAATTCTTTACTGTGAAGGTTGAGAGACTGGCACAGGTTGTTCAGAGAAGCAGTGGATGCTCCATCCTTGACAGTGTTCCAGGCCAGGTTGGATGGAGCTCTGAGCAGCCTGGTCTAGTGGAAGTAGTCCCTTCCATGGCAATGGTATTGGAACTAGGAGGGTCTTTAAGGTCCCTTCCAACCAAAACCATTTTACTATTCCATGGTTCTGTGTCTTAACTGCTAAGTAGCAGAAGTGTACGTGGCCAAAAGCTGCTTTGTTTCTCCTCTCCCTCCCCAGCCCCCACTCGGTGGCTGTAATTTCATAATCCTTTCAATTCAGTAGACTTTTCAATGGCATTCTTCACTCCTTCCTAATACAATAGGTTGTGTAATACTAGCAGTGCATCAGACATCTCGGGAAAGGAGCTCGAGTTACTATGGAAACACAAAACACCTTTATTTAAAATTCAGGGGAAATTGCCAGCAGACTTTAATGAGCGTACATCAGGTTTCAGCCTTAGCCAAACAATTTGTCTATTTCATGACTGTATCTGCAATGGAAGTGTTTTGAAGCATGAAGGTGGCTCTGTGTCTTCCCCACCACCCACAGCCATAGTCTACGATGAGCAGATTGACTGCTGAATTGAAAAACATGCTGAATCTTTAGAAAAACACAGATCACATTTTGAGCTGAAGTAAACAATATGCAGTTTCAGAGACATCGCTGCCTTTGGAAGAGTTTGGTGTAGGAAAAGAGAGCCTGATAAATAATTTTTTTTAACCCATTCAGAGAGTTCTGATACACAGGTAATAAATGTGCTTTTATTTAAGTGGCTGGAACAGCCTTTGGGACCTTCAAGCCCAGTCTTGGAGCTCCCTCAAAGCCATGAACACCAAATAAAGAAACATGGACTTGTGAGCCACAGTCTCTTGGTGCTGCAGGAGGTAAAGGTTACTTCTTCCAGAAGATGAGTCCATTCTTCCCCTAGAAAACAATAACAAGTGATTAGGTAAGCAAAGCTCCTGAATGAATTATTAAGAAAAGAACACTAGGAGTTTCTGTCTTAACATTTAGATTTTTTTTGTTTTGTTTCAATTTATTTTTTTAATGATTTTGTCAGCACACCAGTATCAGAAACAATACTGTTAAACTACAGTTTTTAAAAAAGGGGAAAGACAGCTAAACAACATATACAAATTTGATTTTAAGGAAATTATTAAATTACTGCCATGACTATAGTTGCTTTTCAGCTTGCTAATCTTCCAGAAGGGCTGAAGATGTGTTTCATCTTCAAGAGACCTCTCACTGGATTATTGGCAGACTCTGAGATTTAGTGGCAGCAGCAGCAGGCTGCTCCCTGTACTGCTAACTCTGTCCTTACTGGACCAATCCTCTTCAAGTTAATGCAGCTGAGCTCTCTCATCTAGTTTTCTTTTTAAAAATAGCTTACACCCTGCTTTAATAACAAGATTTGTTTGAGGGTTGTAACTATACATTGGCCTCTCTAAGCTAAACCTTGCACTTTGCTGTCAGTGTGCTGTGTTGAATTACGGGTTTTACAGTTTTCTAGTTGCTCTCATGTTTGTCTCCATTATCAATACTCACACACCAAGTGCCCTTAAGAGCTGCTGGCAGTGTCTTTGATCCTTCAAAAGCTCTGCCTCTGAGGCTCTGGGGAGGGGGCAGCCATGGTCATTCCCGGCCATGGAGGGGTGAGCCAGGGCTGCATCCCCCTGAGCCACTGGGGCACAGCCTGAGCCAGGCTTTTGGGAACAAGAACCAAAGCTGTGCAGCGAAGACACAGCACAGGCTGTGCATTCCTAGGCATCGGGCAGGGCAGCTGGCCCAGGGCCACATCTTTCCTGCTCAGTCATCTTACAGAAATAGCTTATGAAGAGCTCTGTATTTCCAGGCACTATATGTGCATATCAAGCTCCTGCATTTCCTCTCCTGTTGCAGGAACCTTCCCAAAGCCACATGGTCTCTCTAGCCAACAGTGCACTAAGCTGTGCCTCTGCTCCTCCTAACTGTGCTGCACTGATTCACATGTGAATGTGAGTATTTTAAAAGCTTTTCTCTGCAAAGTACCTTTATGTTCTGTGGTAATTAGACTGGACTCTAAGTGTCAAACACTTGGTATAGAGCTGCTTCACACACTGCAGCTGAAACTGTCATAGGGTGGAAGTTCCTTAGGGCAGGTAGGGATAGATGCCATTTACCATAATTTAAATCATCCACATTATGATTATTTTTACTAATGCAAATTACCATCTTTTTATGTCACTTCAGCCTATTCACATTCAGAACTTGCCTGCTTCCCTTTGTTTTCCCAGCTGAGAAAATCTTTTCATTATCAACAATAATATAAAAGAAAAATCTGAGGGGATTATGTAAGTAAGTGATTGAATCAGCACTTCTGCACTTATTGCCAACATGAAAGTGGTGTGACATTTGCACAGAAGAAAAACAAAGTAAATGCAGATTCTTTTTTTGTCTATTCCCTACATTCAGTTAAAAAATTAAAATGATGGCAGCAATTGTCACAACAGCCTTTACTTAGCAAAGAAACATAGGAAGAGATTAATTACAATGTCAGTTGCTCTAGGCTAATGAGAGATTCACCTTCCAGCAGATTGGTCGTCAGCATCCATCTGAATAAGTTCTGTCACTGGTATTGCATCCCTTCAAATAAAGAGCACAGTTTTGTCTCATGAGTTTCTGTTTGGGGCCAAAACCCCAGTGGGTCGGTTCCGGTCTAGCTGCTATTCTGGCCTCGTTGTCTTTGATCTCTGGAGAATACAAAGAGAAATCAATGCCAGTGGGCTGGATGGGGTACAAGGTTTACAATAAAAGCAAGCTCTCTGAATCTGGTTCCTTTCAGGGACCCATTACACTCCAGTAATGCAATGTAATGGCTCGTGGCTTCCTTCCATAACCGAGGCATTATTTTGCAATCTGCTGTCAGGAGTTACATAAACCCTTTCACAGCAGAAATGCATGCATATGGAAAGGACAAGCTGGGCAAACTGTTTACCTCTGTATTTCTATATTTGTATTGATATTTATGATATGAAGCAAATGGAGGGAAGTGCTGAAAGAGCTGTGCATTTATTTCATCTTTCTGTCTCAGTGAATCCACTCCTGACTTTTCTGCAGGCTGTCAGAGTTCAAGGTCCCTCTCTGCTAATGCAAGGTCAGTCAGGGCTCTCACACACTGCAGCAGCTGAGTCCCCACATCACATATACGGGGAGCATGCCCTGTTCTGCGTAAGGTTTCAATTTTCATTTGACATATGTCATGCTCTTATCAGTGCAATTCCTGCAATGCTGCAAATACAAGGAACAGCAGCTTGTAGGTGAGACAGGGGCTTCAGCTCTTTAACCGTGTTCTCTAAGTCCACAACTCTGGCTTCATCCCTTGCAGCACGAAGAACAGCTTCTACATTTGTTTGTTTAATCTCAAACTTATAAATAGCCTCTGCCAGCCCTGACCCAGCAAGACCTCAGATGCCCTGCATGTGTTGCTCATGGGGGAGAAGGTCAGTGCTGTTCCACACACTCTGCTGCTCTTTGTTCTACCCCAGGGGGTTTTGCTAGAGGCACGGAGGCAAACATGCCCAAAAAGGAATCACAGTTTCTTCCTCATACAGAGTAATCCACAAGAATTACTCTAATATCTTCATACTTCCAGTTTTATATTCAAAGGGATCAGCACTAGAAGTAAAGTCACTATGAATCCAGAATATGCTCTACACAGTGCCAGCCATTTCATTCCAGTCTTTGCTGCAGCCTGCATGGAAACACCACAGCCAGGGAGACAGAGGTTAAAGGCAAGGTACGATTATGTTTATGATACAACTCCAAGCATTTTTGTGGCAAAGTTTATCATTACTTGCCTAAGACTTGTTGCTAAGCAGAGGGGTTTTCAATGACCTCAACAAGCAAACTGGGAACCCCTCCATGCATTGGCTCCATTTTCATCCCTTGCCTGCTATTTTGGCCACTTTTCCAGAGCACATATCAAGCAAACCCTGGATGGCTGTGGGCCCCTTATTCACACTTTGGTGTGGATAGGAAATGAGGAGTGTTCACTCAGCACCTTGCTGGCCTGGGTCAGTAGCAGCAATGAAGTTACTCTGCAGATGCCTTCTTTAATTAAGAGATCTTTACTTTGCTAGCAGACCTGGGCAAAGCAAAATGAAAACTTGGAGGCAATTAATTGCATTTTGCTCTCTTTTTTTGTTAGCATTTTCAACCTTTGTCAGATCTTTTCTTACCTTTTGCATTTAATTCTACTTCCACTGGTCTCTGTGGTGCAACATTAACAGTATTCTTTTTCTCTTAGATACATATTCCTAATAATTGAAAGAGCAGCAATCTCTGTATTCTTCTTTATCCAGGAAACCATTCACTACATTGTTTGTCCCTAGCAACCACAATATAACACAAAGCATTTTCTATAAAGAAAATTCCAACAATTCCACATACATAGACCTGTACAGAGAAAGTAAGCTGCATTCAAAGACAGCACTATGCAAGGTGAGTCTGATACTTCAGGTGACCACAAACATTGACACTATGGCAATTTTTTATATTCTGAGCTTGCCCGCCAAGGTGATGTACTCACTGACCAAGATCAGCCCTTTGTCTGCTGTCATTGACCATTATGGATGCCAGATTCACAAGCAGTTAAAATGTGCACAAACATGGCTGTAAAGTCTTCCACTCAAACCGGGAGTGGCACCACTTTCACACAAAGCGAGATTCTGGCCTTTGCATTTCATTCAGATGCAATCTCTGAGAAAACCGAGAGCTGGCTCTGACAGTGCTGCAGACAGCATCGATTTTGTGCCACCGCGCTGCCAGAGCTTGTGAGGAGGATGCGGAGCAGCGAATGCCCTACTTGCTCTGTTGCCATGACAACAACCTGCAGAGCAGCTCCTGCGAGCTTCCCCCTGACTGCCTCATCGCACCCGACAGCGTGCCCAGGCTCCGACTTTGAACACAGACGACGCCTCTTCCTTTAATTATCGAAGAGCCTTTTCCAAGGAAGAAAGATCTGTTTGAAATAGTGGTGTTTTGATCGTCAGAGCAGAGGTATTAAGCTCTCCACCACCCAGACATGGGGAGAATGGCAGAGTTTGGTTTATGATTCATGCTGCAGGCTACTCCTCAGTAATGTAATCAGGAATGACTTGTGGGTTGGCTCCAGGACTACATTCTTTTCTTCACTGGTGCTGCTTCTCCTTGTACGCTGAAGTGAATTAATATCTAACAGCACTTCAAGTAACTCCTGATTTCATGTAGTAGATGGCAAATAGTTGTTTGGACTAATGTTCTGGAGAAAACAATCTGCTTTTCTTGGGGGTGAGCCTTGTCCTGCCAAGTCCTCCAATAGCTGCGTGCCTCCTGGTATTCCATGAGCAAAGCCTTGAGACTGATCAAGCCAGCAGTTCTTCAGGCAAAATGAGCAGGAACAAATGAGAAATATGGAGCATAAAGATGAGTTCAGGGCATGGAAGCTGGCTGGCAGCGGAGGAAAGTAGGATAAGTTTTCCTGTCTGCAAGTCCAGTGCAATGCTATAGGAAGGTAGAAGATTATATATTTTTATTTTTTTTTACTTTTTTTTTTAACTTTTTTTTTTTTTTTTACTTTTTTCCTGTACAGATTCTAAACTTTTCATATGTAGACTGAGAGATCAGTCTGTGGCTTTGGCTGTACCACTCCCAATTGCTCAGTATTTGCCTCAACAGGTGCATGTTTTCATCTGGCTAGGAGGGAATCAAAATTAGGCTTGATAACCAAAAAATGGCTGAGATCTTTCCTAGGACTCACCAAAGTACCCACAAAAGGACTCCTCCAGGACTACCTGACTGAGAGGAGCTTGCAGCTGAATGCTGATAAGGTTATCCCCTTTGTGCCACATGAACAGCTCTGTGTCTGTGAAGTTCTGTGTCCTGGCATGGCCATGGTCTTACCCAGGACAGGTTTTGTGAGGTGTGAGTGACAAGGGCTCCCTGCACTGCACCTGAGGCATAGAGGTAACAGCACACAACTCATCCTGGGCACTTACTTTGACAGCAGCACCTGAACTCACTGGGCCCTGGCTGAAGAGTTTTGCAACACAGCAAAGACTCAGAATAAAATCCACTGCAAAAGCCAGTTGCCCTGGTAGACAGAAAGCATTCTGTGTGTTATTGAGTTCAGGATATCCACCGGAAGGCTGCTCATCCTGCTGCTAGGTGACCACAACACGTGTATTTTGATATGTTCCACTGTCAGTGTTGTCCAGCCCAAGCATTTCTGTGACCCCAGCATCAGCCTGCACAGTACCTTCCACTTAACTCAATTACTGGTTCATTTGCTATTCCATTTTATTTGATCTGAGCCTTAAAGACCAAATCATGTGCACTGCAAACTACACAATGTCCATCCTTAACTTGGATGGCTCCAAGCAGGTGCTGAGGAACAATTAGATCACTGTCTGTAGAAGCTGCTATTTAACTAAGAAAGAAAAGACAACCCTAAATAAGACATGCAGAGAGAGCTCAAAGCTTGCTCACACTGATAATGGAAATTAATCAAACATCATTAGCAGTCTCCAGAGAGTTCAGTACATCATGTGCTTCTGAGATATGCTTCTGGTTGTTCTCTGTCTGACAAGAGCACCCACTTCTCTCAGCTCAGGGGCAGAAAAAAGATTTGCTGCATCAATAAAAAGATTAAAATTTGGGGCCTTATTCAGAGTGAGTTGGGTGGCTTTCTTTGAAAGCCATTGGGGACAGCCTGTGGCTTAGGTGGTGGTGAGCAGCCAGGATCTCTGGGGAGGTCAATAAATGCATGCAGGTGATTCTACTAAATAGACAGCCTTGCTTTTCCTCCCACAGAGTGGGACTTACCTGGAGACATTCCATTTTGAGCAGTACTCCCTGGGAGGCTGCTTCTACACCTAAATGCAGCTGTGATGGGTAAGCAGCATAATCCATGCAAAGGATAGTTGTCAGGAGAGTTGGTTACTAATACCAGTCTCCTAAGGATTATTTTAGCACACAGTTAATTCTACTAAAGCCTCATGTCCTGGTTTTTGCCATCCGGCCTCTCTTTCTCATTGTCCAAGTTGCCGTAATTTTAACTCATCAGCCTCAAAAGCTAGACTCTGAGTCCATTCCATTTGTATTGTGTTTAACACACTGGACCCCTGGTTAGAGCTTCTGAGCTTTACAAAAACTGAGTGTTTTGTTTGGGACTTCTGTTTGTGTTCTTTGGATCTGGTTGTTAACCCACCACCACCACTTATGTTTATAGTTTCATATTGTGGGAATTATGGGTAAGATGAATAACTGACCTTGCTGGTCAAAGATGTGTCAGTTCAGGTTTGAAAATCAAGAGGAAAAAATCTAAGAGTGACGGAAACTCAAGTTTTGTGTTTGCACATGAGCACATAGTGATGTAGACCTGCAGCCCTCCTATAAACCAGTCTTAAGGCTGGTGCATGTTGTCCCTTCATCCTGCCAAGCAGAGTCTGAGAGCTTCTCTCCTGTAGCTGGGCCTTGGGATCCACTGACCTCCCTGCAAATGTGGCAGTTCCCAGAGCCAGGGATGTGCCTGGCCTCTGCTGCCTTAGTTACCTGTGACCCCCAGGAACAAACAAGACATATTTTTCTCCTAAAGCAATAAGAGGTGCATCTAGATCACCTTAACTTGATTTGGGATGGCAGAGAGCAGAAGTGCAGGGAAAGCAACTGATGTGGGCTCATTGTCATCAGTGTCTTCTAATAAAATTTTCGAATGAGAGTATCCTATTAACTCCCTTTGTACAGACTACAGTGTTTCATTGTGCTACAGCTTTCTCCAAGTAGCTTTTTTTCAGCTGCCACTGTGCTCAGATGCTCTCTGGATAGGTACAGGTGAACCCAATAGGCACTTTCTAGCTGTTGGAACATTGACCATGACCATAAGAGAGATGTCCCCACTGAGACGTGTCTCAGCCCTCACAGCTAAACCTGTGATCTTCGCTCTATTCACTACTTCATTGGAAGTCTGTTGGAGGTTGGAATTTTC
>VZSE01006780.1:0-19227 GCA_013398275.1 Promerops cafer
TATATATATATATATATAGTACAAATTCAAGAGGCAAAGTTATGTTGTAGTGAGTGTCTGAAACTTCCTACACTGGAGACTTTTCTGGACAAGACAACTGTAAAAGTCACCCCTTGTTCCAGCTGGGTGACCCTGCCTGGGACAGAATTGCTTCTCAGTCTAACTTTTTATTTTTAAATACCTTATTAGAGTATCTTAATGCCATTGTGTTTTAAAAAAAAATAAAATAAAAAAATGCTGGTATGTAATGCAAGTACATAAATAGCCAAAGTTTTCAGTAATTGTTCAGTGTTACTAAATTTTGCTTTTATTTAACCTTTTGAGATAACATTTAGGAAGACCTTCAGCGTGTAAATCATCCTGAAAATTCAAAGTCTGAGCAACTGGATTAGGGCAGGGATGGAGGTGTTTGAGCACATTTCAGGTTTGAATGCAGTTGGTAAAGTTTTTGAGATGCAAAACTTCCTTTGCACTGTCCTGACACTTCAAAGTGACAAATGCTGCCTTGGCAGTGGCTCTTTGGGAATTGTTATTCAAACATCATGAAGGTCTTTCCTGAGAAATCAGGTGACTTTTTTCTATTGCTTCGATTTTTGTGCAAAAAAAAAAAAAAAAAAAACCAACAACAAAATAAAAATAAAAATCAATGTATTGCAATCTTTTTTTAAAAAAAAAAAATATGGGGTGGGAATAGTTAAAGAAAACTATTTTATGTAAGAACTGACAGAGGGATTTTGCTTTGTATAATGCGAGCTGGCTTTAAAAAAAGCATTGTAGCAAATTATTCAAGTCAATCATATGTTAATAGTTATGTGCAACCAGACATGCAAAACAATTGTATTTTTTTAAATAAATATTTTTAACAAAGTTTCTGCTCATTTGACTGGGTTTTTTCCTTTCTTTCAGTAGAGAAAATAGAAAGTTACAGCTGCAGGGGATGTGATAAGGAGGGAATTCATCAGACCTTGAGGTAAATTGTATTTTAAAGCTTTTTGCTAGATCAGGTGCTATTCTGGTGAAAATTTCCTTCGAATAGGATTTTTTTTTTCCCTCTAAGTAGTCAAAATGGAGATTAGAATTATCAAGTCCAAGAAATGTGATGGTGGATTTTAATTCAGAAGAGACTGAGCTCTGCCAGGCCAGAATGAGAGATGATTAAAAAGCTGCCAGCCCTGGTGTGACACAAACTGAGGAGATTTCTTCCCAAATCTCCTCCCTCCTGGAATTGTTTGGTGCTCTCAGGGTGGGAGGGGCACGAGGAAGGACAGATTGAGGGGTTTTGGGTTTTTTTTTTTTTTTGCTGTAAATGTTTTTTGCAGTCTGTGGTTGTTTTATTCCGGGTGATTTCTTCTGGGCAGGTCCAGGAGAGGAGCAGTGGCATCCTGTGGAGCTGGAGCAGAATTACAGCCTGAGTGGGATTGGGGTGGAACTGGAATCTCTGCTAGGCTGGAATCAAATCCCAGAAGGGTTTGGGATGGCAGGATCTTAAAAACCTCCTCATTCCATGGGCAGGGACACCTCCCCCTGTGCCAGGGAGCTCCAGCCTGGCCTGGAATTAGGTTTAGTTTCATTATCACAGAATAGATTCCAGCTGTGGGATTTGAGGCAGGAGGGAGTCCCTGAAGTCCAGGGATGAGCTAAACCCAGAATTCAGCTGCATTGACCCGATCCAAACTCACCTTGAGGGAGGAAAATGGCAATTCAACAACTCCAGGCCCTTTTCTACAGGAGTTTGTGGAGATATTTTATGGCAGGGAAGAGCTGCTGCTTGGAAAAAATGGAAATTTCCCAGAGAATCCGTGGCTGCCCCATCCCTGGAAGTGTCCAAGGCCAGGCTGGAGAAACCTGGGACAGTGGGAGATGTCCCTGGCCATGGCAGGGGTGGCACTGGATGGGATTTAAGGTCCCTCCCAACCCAAACCCCTCCACAACTCTTCAAGTGCCAAACCCAGTTTAATTAAAAAAAAAAAAAATCTGTTAGATTCAGTTTAAATCTGAGTTTAAAAACCGAGAAATCTGAGTTTAAAAACTGAGAAATCTGAGTTTTAAAACAGAAATTTGAGTTTAAAAACTGAGAAATCTCAGTTTAAAAACTGAGAAATTTGAGTTTTAAAACAGAAATTTGAGTTTAAAAACTGAGAAATCTGAGTTTTAAAACTGAGAAATCTGAGTTTAAAAACTGAGAAATCTGAGTTTTAAAACTGAGAAATGGAGGAGTTGGAGTGAGTCCAGTCAGCGAGCAATTAGCAATCAATCACCTTTAATTAAACACTGCTCTATATACACACGTACATATGTACATCACATACAGCAGTTCAAGCAAGGAGTTGCATCCACAGCCACTCCTGGCAGGAGGAGCTTGACATTCCTCAAAATTCCAGTCCTTTCCTGGGGGCTGGGACAGGCCATGCGTGGGCTGTGGGAGTACCTTACACAAGGCACCTGGATGAGGAGATTGCACAGGTGAAGCAGCTGGAGCCTGGCTCCCAAAAAAAAAAATCCCTTCTCTTTTGGAGCTTCGCTTGGAAGCTGGAAATAAAACCAACCTTAAAAAAAAAAAAAATAAAATAAGACACTGCAGCTGGAGGAGCTCGAGGAGTGACTTAAAGCAAAACGAACCAGCACAGCTCATTCTTGACTTAAAAAAAAAAAAAATAAAGAGAAACACCCCCCCAAAAAAAACCAAAAAAGAAAAGCAAATTATTAAAATCATTTAAGAGGCCTGAACATGCTAAGACACTGTTTAGAGTGTGGAATATACAGGAATTAAGTGTGCAAATAGAGACAGGCCCTGCTGCCTGTGTGCACCTGGAGGGGCTCTGCCACCATGGAACTTTTCCCCCTTTGGAAGGATCAAGGGAGGTGACGCTGACTCGAGTGACAAAAATGAATTAAAACCCAGGATTGTGCTGTAAATTCGAGGGGGCTCCTGCGTGCCACAGGCCAGAAATAAAATCTATTCAATGCACTGACCAAGCCAGGAGAAGACATTCAATCTTGGATGAGGAGCAGAGAGCAGCTTTTCCTTCCCACCCTCTGTCCTGAGCAGGTAAAAAAAAAAGTTCATTTGCAGGAGGAGGAGCTGCTGTGCAAACACTGCCTTTAGTCCCAGGGTCAGGCTGGCACTCCCAGGCTTTTTGGCACAGCCCCGTGCTCAGCTCGACGTTTTGGGCTTGATTTCCTCGATTCTGCCTTACCCCACCTGCTGTGCTTTTGGTTGCAGAGAACTTGCGTGATTCAGTTCATTAAATGTGAAATCACCCTTGGGAGCAATGCTTAATTGGGGCTGGGTTTATTGCTTGTGCAGAGCTCGGCCTCCCTCAGCGCTGGTACTGCCCCGTGTCCTCGGGCGCTGCTGCTTTGTCAGGGGAGGCCTCGTCCAGCTCTGCAAGAGATTAATTCGTTATTTCACCCCAATGGATGCTTTAATTGAGATTAAAGGGGGTGGCTGTGAGGTTTTCCCCTCAGGAACGCTGCTATTCCATCACCCCCCACATCCCCACCTCCCTCAGCGCTCCGTGCCATGTCCAGGCCTTCCCTGGGCACTTCCAATGTTTAACAACCCTTTCCATGAGGAAATTCCTGCTGGTGCCCACCCTGAGCCTGCCCTGGCCCAGCCTGAGGCCGTTCCCTCTCCTCCTGTCCCTGTTCCCTGGGATGAGATCCCAAATCCCCCCCGGCTGTCCCCTCCTGGCAGGGAGTTGTGCAGAGCCAGAAATTCCCCCTGAGCCTCCTTTTCTGCAGGCTGAGCCCCTTCCCAGCTCCCCCAGGACTCTCCAAACCCTTCCCAGCTCCCCCAGGACTCTCCAAACCCTTCCCAGCTCCATTCCTTTCCCAGCCCCTCAAACTGGGGGGCCCAGAACTGGACACAGCCCTTGAGGTGTGACCCCACCAGTGCCCAGCACAGCCCAAGCCACGCCTGGACGTGTTTTTTGCCTGTCCCACTCTGCTCCTTTTTGTATAAAAACAACCAGCAGCTCCAGACTGAGGTGATAACTCAAAAATCCTTTATCAGTGAGGCTTTTTCCAGAGCCTGACAGCTGCCCTTGGATGGCAGCCCTGCTTATTCCCTGGATTTCTGCCAGGGAACAGCCCAGGGAAGCTGGTGCTGTCTGTGATTCCTGCTTTTTCCCCTTGCTCCTCCAGCAGAAAAGAAAGCAAACCCTGAGCTGCGGTTGCCAAGGCTTTGTGGGCAAGACAAAGCAGGAAAAGGAGAGAGGAAGCAGCAGTAAAATAAACATTTCCTTGCATTTTGCTGGACTGCTCTGGAGTGAGGCTTGTGCTGCTCTCGCTCCCATCCCAGAGCAGGGCTCAGGGCTGGGGCTCTCTTACCTGGGGAGGGCTTGGGGTACATCCTGTGGAAAAACACCAGCAGGGCGTAGAAGGTAAAGGCCAAGCATCCAAAGATCATCCCACAGACCAGGAAACTGTAGCTGCCCCGATCGTGGATAATCTGCAGTGGGATGGGAAATAAAAAAAAGGGATCAGACATCACTCAGATTCCTCGTGGATCATCAGGGAGGGCTTTGCTGGCTGATAACTCAAAGCTCAGGCAGTGCCCAGAAGCAGAACTGAGGTTTTGAGTTGTAAATTCCAAATTTATTTTGGGTTTTGCCACCTCCTGGCTACTCACCGAGCCCACCAGCAGCTGCAGCACCATCTCTCCAATGCCAGCTCCAGTCACCAGCACGGTTGTGGCACAGCCTGCAAGGAAACAGGGCAAGGGGTGGTGGCAGCACAGGTGACACAGCCAGCAGGGCCACCCTGTGCTCCTTTAAAGCTTTTCCGTGGATCTCACCACACAAAAGTCACAAATACTCGGTGTATATCCCCACTTAATGTTGAAAATGCCTCTGCAGAGCTGCAGTAGTGCAGAAAGGTGAAAGCTGAAGTCAAAAATAACAATCTCCTGTCACCTGCCTGTGCTGGCAGAGCCGATGTTGCCTCTTGCTGGAAAAGTTTTTATTTTTCTGTCTCACTGCCCTCGAGACAGAGGCTGGCAGGGAGCTCCTGCAGGAGTCTCTGGGGTTCCCAGCTCGGGTAATCTGGTGATGTTTTCAGAACCATCTCCCTCCCAAGCAGCCACTCCCTGAGCTCCCCAAACCAGGAACCGAGGCTGGATCCCTGCCTGGGGTCTCTATCCATCAGCAAAACAGAGAATTTGACACTTCCCTGCAATAAATCTCCCTTCAAAAGCAAAGCTGAACCTCCAGGCCTCCTGAGGGAGGAGGGAAGGAGCTGAAAAAAAGGGGATGGGATGCAAAAATGCACCTGGCCAAATGGCAGCTCACCTTTGTACTGCAGGATGTCCTCGGTGTAGGCCAGCATGCTGGGGAAGGTGCTGCTGAGGAACAGCCCCAGGGATGCTGTGCCCACGAACAGGAAAACCACGCTGGAGGAGAAAATCAGGAGCAGCAGGAAGGTGATGAGGACCCCGACCTGTGAGCAGCACACACAAAAACCAGTCAGAAAAATGCTGAGCGCAACAGGGGCTAGAGTTTGTTTTTAACAGGAGATAGTCTGGGAGAGAAAATACTTTTATTTTTAATAGGAAATAGTCTGGAAGAGAAAATATGTTTATTTTTAACAGGAAATAGTCTGGAAGAGAAAATACACTGGGGAAAAAAAAAAACAGTGTTTGAGAAACTGAATGGCCAAAGAAAATCCATCTGGTTTAAAGAATTTGCTAATTTTCATTATATACTTTGGTAATTGAGCCTCAATTTCATGATGTAGAAACTTAAGGTTTTATCTGAAAAATATACTTTTAAATATAATAGTACCTTCCACAATATTTATGTGTCTTAATCACCAATAATTCTTTGTTCTGCTGAGCAAGACTGAAGTCACTCTCAATAATTACAGAATTAACTCTCAGTAACTGCTCAGAAAGCAGCCACAGCATTACAGCCAGAGAGGCAACTGCATTTAATTCAACTTTCCCTCACCTCTGGCTTGGACAGGAAATAACCAAAAACTCTGGGAAATGCCCGAGTGATCCAGGGCAGAGTCAGCAGAGGGAGCTCTGATATTCCAGCTGGTTTTGTTTTAATTGGTCGGGCCCTGGTTGCGGCCCTGTGCGAGTGCTCAGGAGCAATTTGGATGCTAAAGATCCAAATTCCAGCTGGGGTTTGTGATGACGATGCTGCGATGACTCCAGGAGCTGCTGGATCCTACAACAGCTCCCAGCACTGCACAGGGTCAGTGTCAGCCTGGTGGATTTTTACTCAGAACACCCCAAAATCTTCTCCCCACCCTGTCAGGTGGGTGTAATGTGTTATATAATGAAAATCTAGCCACCAAAATCACTTCTGGTTCGAATAAATTGGAAGTTAACTGCCTGCTCGTGCTTTTGCTCCTTGTGAGGAGTGGGATTGGGATCATCCCCTCCCTGCTTTCTGCCGTGTCCTTACACATCCCAAAAGGATTCCTGCCCTTTTCCCGAGGTGTTTTATTAACTTCAGCAGCCTCTGCCAGCTGCTGCAGCCTAAGCAGAGCATTTGCAGCGTGATCTGCCTTCCCTCTCCCGTGGCTACGCCAGGAATCCACTTCCCCGTGGATGAAGGAGACACCGGGCAAGGTAAATAAAACTGGCACTTTTTTAGTGCCAGCTCTCCTGCTGCTCTCCCAGCTCTCACACCAGATCCACCGAGGAGCAGGCTCAGCAAAGCTGGGCAATCAAGTCTGAAATCGTGGCTACCTGGAGGGCACCTGTGCAAACCACCCAGGTGTGAGGGGAGCTGCAGCTCCAAACCCATCCACGAGGAGGGAAGAGGGATCAGAGGAATTAACCCCATCCTTACCACGTTGATGAAGACCATGGTGGCTGGCTTCATCCTGTAGGACACGGGGATGGAGATGAGCCTGCCCAGGGTGATGAAGCCCCAGAAGAGGCTGGGCAGGTACCCGGCCACCTTGTGCACCACGGCCAGCGGCTCCTCCACGGCGTAGCTGTACACGAAGCCCGAGTACTCTCCCTGCAGGAAAAACCACCCTGTCACATCCCCGTGGGCACTTCAGGCTCCTCTGTGCCTCAGCTGTTCCTGGCTGAGAGCCCGCCCGTGGTGGAACCCCTTCCCAAGGGTTTGCAGATCCACCAGCAGCAGGACGTGGGGTTTAATCTGCCCTAAGAGGGCAAAGCTCCGCAGCTGTTCCAGGGAAAAGCTCAGTCTGCAGAGATCCTCCCTCCCCCAGGGGCTGCCCTGCCCTCTTGGAGTTCCAAAATCTCAAAACATCACACTTAGAGCTCAGGGTTGGTTGTCCTTGGAGATGGAGAGCCTGGGACATTCCCATACCTGTGTAACCCCTCTCACCATTAACCCCTGAGCCCCTGGCGGTGTCACAGGGGTTTGGAAGGAAAAAATCCAGAGATTTGGGCAACTGAGCTCACCACGATCCCGTCAGTCATGAAGAGAACCAGAGCCCCGGTGATGTGCACGGCGAAATAGGTGAAGGAAGCCCCTCGGAAGTTCTTGCTTTGGCAGCAGCTGAACAAATCCTCGTGACCTGGTGGAGAACAATGCAAAGCAAACTTGACCAGAACGTCCCCCTGGGGCTGGGTGGCTGCCAGCCCTCCGTGGGGTTTGGTTTGTGGGACAGCTGCAGGACAGACCCAACCGGGACCCTGAACGTGGGGCACTGCTGAGCTCGGGGGTCTCCAGCTCATCTTTGCCTTCCTCTAAGCTTCCAGAAGGAAATGGGAATGGGTATGGGATCTGCCCACAGCCTGGGATCCTGGTGAATTGGGATACCTGCTGCCCACACCCCCAGGGATCCTGGCCCTCCACACCCCAAAATCCTGGCTCTCCACACCCCAAAATCCTGGCTCTCCACACCCCAAAATCCTGGCCCTCCACACCCCAAAATCCTGGCTCTCCACACCCCAAAATCCTGGCTCTCCAGCCACTCCTCTTACTGCAGCTGCTCATGCTCCTGTCCCCATTTTGGGGCTCCACCCTTCAGGCCTCGCTCTCTCAGGCCATAAAATCCCAACCACGGCACTCGTGGCCCAAATCCCCTCATCCCTGGAGCCGCCCCACAGGAGAGCCCTGCCCAGGAGAGCTCCCATTCCTTGGGTAACGGATTTGGCACCCAGCTTTGGGAAAGGGGGACACACACGCAGCTTGGCATCACCCCTGAGCCTTCCCACCACATCTCAGCTCCCCCCCACCTTCAAGAATTCCCCGAAATTCCCTTTTATTGCCCAGGGCCAAAGCCATCTTTCCAGGAATAACACGGAACACTCCCCACAGTCCTAAACCATATTTACTTCTGAGATTCACTGTTTACCCAAAGAATTGACTCTGACACGTCTCTCCTGGGTAGGAGAGAACAATGTCACCATTGTCCCCGAGACAGGGTGCAGCCATGAGCTCAAGAGCAAACTATTGCTGGATTTCACTTTTCCCCTCAAACAAGGGAGGGGAAATCTATTATTTCTTATTCCTTTCCCATAAAAATCAGCGCCTGCAGCACAATGACCACTTCTAAACTGAATAATCAGTAAGAAATGTGACCCAAAACCAGGAGGGAATGAAGGGGTACAACTGCCACGTGTCCCTAAAGGGTTGGAGGGCCCAGAGTTGGCTTTAGGATGGCTCAGAGAAACACAGAATGGAGAAACACAGCCTGGAGACCTCATCAGGATGGGGATACCAATCTCTGTTCAAGATTCCATCTAATTTGAGGGCGATTGGGCACCAAATGATTTGTTTGGGTATTCCTGGATTAGATCCCTGTGCACCCTCTGCAACATTTCCTCCTCAGCCAGCAGCGCTGCATCCCTCATTACACCCAGACTCACCCAAATATGGCTTTTTCTCCCCAAAATCCGTAAGAGAGGCATCTCCAGCTCACCTGCAGCTGTGTGGGGTCTCTGGGCAGCGGTGGAGAGCTCGTCCTTGTCCCCAGGCCGTGTCTCCAGGGCCAGCTCGTCAGCTGACAGCAGCGGGTGGCTGCTGCCGTTGAAGCAGGGGACCATCCTCTCCTTGTAGAGCAGGAAGAACACAGCGATGGGCACCGGCAGCTGGGGAGGGGACAGAGGGGTGGCTGAGCACCTGAACATCCCAAAAACACCCCAAAGCCACAGCCCAGCTCCCCCAGCAGCAGCGTGTTGAGGTGCTGGGCTCAGGGGAGGTGCCTGAAGGGAGTTCTGAGAGATGGGGACGGGACAAGGAGATGCTGAGGGAGGGATGGAGGCTGGGTGGGATAGCAGAGAGGGGGAAAAAGGGAGAAAAATCAGAGAAGTCTCCCGATCTGCTGGGGCATCCCCAGCCGGTCCCAGGTTCCAGCATTCACCTGGAAATGGTGAGACAAACCTCCCAAAGCACCAGCCCTGCGAGCCCCAAAGGTTCTGATGCCCAGCCCTGGGCTGCTCCCGGCCAAAGAAGGAAACCACGGAGCAGCTGCTGCCTGTGGGAGCTGCGGCTGGAGTCCTGCGGGACGGAAGAGCGAGCTGCTCCCAGCCCCGTCCCCAGCCATGAGCAGGGGTTGCTCAGCACCTCCTGAGAGAGCAGCCCGCGGTTCCCAGGCCAACAGGGACAGCTCTGCTGCAGCCCGGTGATCTCCAGCCGAGCACAGAGGGTCCAGCCTCAGCTCTGAGCTCCCCTGCCCACCCAGGGGTGCCCCACGACCCCACCGCCGTTCCCACAGTCCCACCCCACATCCCCGCTGGGATCTGTGGGGCAGCAGCACCCTTGGCACGGTGACCCCACGGGATGAGCCCGCTCCCAGCACACACCCACGGCCCCCCGGTGCCTCCACAGTCCCACGGGGAATTGGTTTTTTTATTTCTTGCTGGTGAGGAAACAGAGGGAAGCTCACGAAGCTCTCCCCGTCTCCTCCCAGCGCAGCCCAGCGGTGTTTACACTGCAACCAACTGGGGGAGAAAGCCAGGAAATCCTAAGTGACAGCTCATTCCCTTGTTTTCTCCGTGTCTGGGAGCAAGTGTGAGCTCCAGCTCCGAATTTCCTGCCTTTTGTTGGCTCGTGGCATGATTTAAATGTATGGAGAGTTGCCCCCCTCCCTCACAGCCCGCCCCTCGCGCCTGAATTCGTTTATGAGGCCTGCATTGTTCTGGGAACAATGGGAATAGGAACAGTGAGTTCGGTCCCATGGAAGAAAAACGCATTTGCTTGATAGTTCTGATCCTTCCGGAGGTCAGGACCAGATTTCATTCTTCTGAAATGCAGATTTAGCAAAAATATCCCCCTCCCTCAGAGGGCCTGGCTGTGCAGATAACGGCCCCGGGCACTCCCAGCCTCGAGGACAAGGCCCCAGTTTGGGATTCCCCAATTCCCAGTCCCACTGTGGGTGTATCCCTGCTCTTCACACCCTCACCCTTAAATCCAGCAGGTTCTTTTTGCTTCAACCAGGCTGGGACACTTTTAGGAGGTCCCAGCCATGGCTGTGGCCACCACGCTGGATCCCCCATCCCATCCCTGGCCATCCCTCCTGGACAGGCAGGTTTTGGTGCCACAACCATTTTCTCCCAGAATTCCTTCCCAGGATATTTTTTCTGCTTTTTTTGGTTGGTTTTGGTCTGGGGCTTTTTTTTTGGGCAGGAAGATTTTCTTCTCCCAAGGGAAAAAGGGACACAAGAGCATCCCCCACCAGGAGCCAAGGGCCAAGCAGAGCCCTCAATTCCCTGCACCCAGCACTTCCCAAATTCCCAATCCCCTGCACCCCACACTTCCCAATCCCCTGTACCCAGCACTTCCCAAATTCCCAATCCCCTGCACCCAGCACTTCCCAAATTCCCAATCCCCTGTACCCAACACTTCCCAAATTCCCAATTCCCTGTACCCAACGCTTCCCAAATTCCCAATTCCCTGCACCCAAAGCTCCCCAAATTCCCAATCCCCTGCACCCCACACTTCCCAATCCCCTGTACCCAGCACTTCCCAAATTCCCAATTCCCTGTACCCAACGCTTCCCAAATTCCCAATTCCCTGCACCCAAAGCTCCCCAAATTCCCAATCCCCTGCACCCAACACTTCCCAAATTCCCAGTTCCCTGCACTCAACGCTTCCCAAATTCCCAATTCCTGGCACCCAACGCTTCCCAAATTCCCAATTCCTGGCACCCAACACTTCCCAAATTCCCAGAGCTGCTCCCTCCCTCACCTGGCAGCTTTTACCCACCCGCAAAACCTCAACAAGCTGCTGCATCCCCCAGCTCAGCGTGGGGATATTCCAGCTCCTTCCTTCCTTCCCTCCCGCTGCTATTTCGGTCTGTTCCCCCCCGGAATCCGGGATTATTCCCTGCCATTGTATCCCAGGCTCCTCTGGAGCAGCCTGAGCACAATGGAGTGTCCCACGCTGCCCCTGGGAAAGCACCTTCCTGACAAACACATCCCTCTCCGGGGAGCATTTCCCTGATTTCCAGCCCCTCGCTGGCTGGGTGATGAAATTTCCGTTCCGTGGGAGAACTGAACTTTAAAATATGGGAGTTTTGTTCCAAAACCGGGATGAAAAGGCAAAAAATTTTCCTCGTCGAGTGAAAGATTTTGGCTGGGAGTGATCCAAGCGCTTTGTTTTGATTGTGCTGAGCTGCTTCATTTTCCCAAAGCAAACCCATTTTGCTTCAAAAACATCGGCACAGCTCCGCTGTCAGCTCTGCACAGAGCGCTTGTGCCAGAGTCAGATTGAGACATTTCCACTCTAAACAAAAGCAAGAGCTCGAAATGAATCATTTCAGCTCGTGCCTTGTCAGAATCCACACAAAAAAACGGGATGGAAATGTGGGATTTGGCCATTTTATAACCAAGCTGCTGCTCCTGGTTTCCATTTCTGTTGTTAACTCTTTTCATCCACGTCCCTGGAGGTTTACAAACCCCTTCCCATCGTCTTCCTCTGCTGTTTCCACCTGGAAAAGGGGTCAGCAGTTTGGAGCTGAGCTGCTCCCAGCATCTCCAGTGGGCTGGGGTGGTTTAAACACAGAATAAATTCAGTTCCCTCCGCGAGGATTTGGGAAAGGCAATCCCAGCCTGGCTGGGGAGCTGAGCACATCCAACTCCCCACTCTGTGGTTGTTATTTAACCCTTATCCCAAAACCTGTCAGTCTCCCAGCCTCCCTTCCACATTCCCAGTGCTCCTCCACAGCCTGTGGGAATCCTGGGAATTCTGTATTCCACCCACCCGCCCGTGCGTGCAGCACTTGAGCGTGTCCCGATGCACAAACCCAGCTCAAACCCACGGCCTGTGGTGCCATCCTACCCCAAAAATACCAAAAATCCCCCCAGGACACTGCTGGGGACAGAGAGGGCTCTGGGAATTCCCGTCCGTGCTCCCGAAATCAGACACATCGTGGGGTTCAGAGCAGGTGTTAAACTCTGCTTCCAAACTCGCTGGGTTTGCTCAGGATCCACTGGCTCTGGAGTCATTAAAAGCTCATTTCCCACGGCACAGCCAGAGCTGCAGGTAATTAAAGCTGCCTCTCCTCCCAGGCTGGGCCTTTTTTGGGTAACTCTGCCCAGAAACTCATCCCAGCACCTGCCCGAGCTCCTCCCACAGGGAGCTGGGAGGGCCTGAAAACCCTTGGATGGGGGAAAATGGGGATGCTTTAATAATTTAATAAATTATTAAATGGCCCAAGGAAAGGAAATGCAGCTCCCTTTGGAGCAACCCTGGCAAACCAAGGGCTGCTTTGGTGGCCAGGGAGAGGAGAAGGGGAATGTGCTCTCTCTGAGAGCTGAATTCCAGAGGGAAGGAGCTGCCAGGCAGGATCACCCATTTTACTGCTCCTCAGGTGGGCAAAAGGGACACCAGATGCCTCATGTCCCCCTCAAAGGAAGGGCTTTCACAGCTGCTGTGACCTCCAGGGGAAATCATCAATAGAGAGAGGCCGTGATGACTTCTGTGCCATCACCCAGCTCACTGAGGGGCACTTTCCTGGGAATATCCCTGCAAATCCCCTCCTGCCAGGCCACCCCCACACCACCAGCTCCTCCCCAGCTGAGCATGAAGGAAAATCTCTGGATCTGAGCAGAGTTTGCTGCTCCAGCTCCAGCCTGGGAGTTGCTGGAGGTACCAACTCCTCCCAGAGAGCTCGGACACATCCCAGAATCGATCCCAGCACATCCAGCGGTGCAGCGCCCTGACAAAAACAAGATTTGGCAACAAATTGACCCTTCCTCCCACACACAACCACCCCTGTGCTCCTCCCGTTACCAGGACCCCCCAGACCCCCCAGACCCACGGAGCAGGGACGGTCCCAGCTGGGCACTGCCGGCCGCAGCGCTTACGTTGATGAGGGCCATGATCCAGAAGGCGTAGGACACCCGTGTCACCACCATGCCCTTCATGGGCAGGTCGTAGTGGGACAGGTTGCCCGGGTGGTGCGGCAGCAGGGACTTGCGGATGTGCGGGAGGTTGCTGGAGGCGTTGGCCGTGCCGTTGGCCAGGATGCAGTTGGTGTCCGACAGGAAGGGGTCGGCGATCAGCGGGCTCAGCAGGGCCCCGAAGCCCACGAAGAAGTGCAGGGCCTGCAGGAGGTGACACGCTGGAGCAGGAGGGTGGCAGAGCCCCCCAGCTCCTCCTCCGCTGAATCACAGAATTAATTCAGTTGGAAAAGACTTTTGGTGGTCGAGTCCAACCTGTGACCTGACACTATTTTGTCGCCAGACCTGAGGGCCACTTTCCACAGACACCTCCAGGGACGGTGCCTCCACCCTCCCAATGCCCAACCACCCTCCCTGGGAAGAAATTCCTCCTGAAGCCCATCCTAAAACCCATCCTCCACCTGCCCGGGCCCCGCTCTCACCTGCAGGAAGATGGCAGAGTCCTTCTGGTAGATCTTGACCAGCTGCATGTTGGAGATGGTGTCGATGCAGCCCATGGCCAGCCCGGCCACGGCCATGACCACGGCCAGCACCACCACGTTGTGGCACAGCGGGATGATGGCGAACACCAGTGAGATGGCCAGGGACGAGGCGAACAGGGCCAGCAGGGACTGGGCCAGCCTGGGGCGGGGAAAGGCAGGACAGAGTCAGTGCCACCACCAGAGCAGCAGCCACGCCGCCCCCACCTCCTGTTCCCAGCCCTGGGGTTTGCAGCTCCAGCTCCAGCAGCCCCAGATTTTCTGGTGAGAGGAGGGAGATGCTCCACACCCCGGTGTCACCCACCCCTGCTGCCGCCTCCTGCCTGGGGGGTGACGCCTCCAAGAGGAAGATTTTCCACCCAGCTCTTGAGGAGAAGAGCAACCATCCCTCCAAACTCATATTCCAGGCAGAATAACAACCTGTCCTTCCTATGGGGGCACGGAAAGGGATGTGGGGCTGGGCAGGTGAGGCCACATCCCGACTTTCGAGCAGCTCCAGGGCGTTTCTCCCCCAGGGCTGGCTCACAGCAGAGCTGGTGGCAATCCCAGAGCTGCCTGGACGTGCTGACCTGCTCCCAGGGAGCACAGGGAAGCCTCTGCACCTCCCTCCAAGTGCCCTGTGCCCTGTTCTGGCAGCACTGGGAGCTGCCTGACGGCTGCAATGTGTCCCCTCTGAGGGCTGCGATGTGTCCCCTCCCAGGGCTGGGATGTGTCCCCTCTGAGCTCTGGGACGTGTCCCCTCTGAGCTCTGGGACGTGTCCCCTCCCGGCTCTGGCAGGGAACAGCGCCCGGGCTGGCACCGCGCGGCCCCGGGGCTGCCAAGAGGGAAGGCAGGAAGGAAGGAGGGAAGGAGGGAAGCAGGGAAGCACTGGAACGAGCAGAGAGATGGGGCTGGGAGCAGACAGCGAGTGGCACCGGCAGGTCCCCGTCGCAGCCCGGGCTGGTGGCAGTCGGTAATTAGCAGTAATTGGGGGATGCGGGTCTGAGCAGTGCCCAGGGGCATCCCCCCGGCAAGGAAAACCCCCCCGTCCCTGCTCCACACCCCCAGCCAGGCTGGAGAAGGCGCTGAGGAGGAGGAGACCCAGCTGCCAACCCTCCTGTCCTGCCAGGACAGCCTGGCCATGGCCCTGTCACTGCCCCTGGCCCTGTCACTGCCCCTGGCCCTGTCACTGTCCCCATCCATCTGCAGCCCCACAGTGACCTGGCCCTCCATGTCCTGCTCGCCGCTCCTGCTGGAGCAATTGGCCAAGGGCCAGCAGGACCTCTCCTGCTCCTCTCCTGCTCCTCTCCTGCTCCTCTCGGCTCTTCTGGCCGTGCCAGAGCCTCCCGGTGCCCAGCCCAGCCCAGGGCAGGAGCCGACAATATTTTTCCAAGCTGTGACTACTGATGGTCCTCTGACAGCAGAGCCGTGGGATTTCTGGGGGAGGGAAGGGGGGAGGGAGCCGGGCGAGATGTGCACAGTCACGGCAGGAAAAGCGCCTGGCAAATGAGAGAGGAGCAGCTCCGAGCCTGGAGAGCCGAGGCTGCTCCCTCCAGGGCGCGGAGCAGCGGGGAGAGAGGCAGGGCCACCAGCAGCCGGTGACTGCGAGGCCGGGAGCGAGGGGAAAACCTCCCAGAGCATTCCCAAAACGCAGAACTCCCCCGCCTGGCCGGGCAGCAGGTTCATCACCGGGGAAACACTGACTGGGGGGGGATGTAATGTCCTTAATGGCCATTAAAAATGTCAGCCCAGGTAAAAATTCCTGCCTCCAGCCACGGGGTAATAACACAATTGTACCCCCTGCAAGTGCCACCAGCCCGGAGTGGCACCCAGCCCTGCTGGCCTGGCATGAGGGGGGACCAAGGAATTGCTGCTGCCATTGCCAGGCCCCCAGAGGGAGTTGGGGGACCCAGCTCAGCGCCCAGGGAGGCACTGGGTGATCTCCTGAGACACAAAACCCTTGGGGCACCCCGTGAATTCAGCGTGTCCTGATGATGCCAACCCCTCCAAAGGGCTGGAAAAGCAGCCCTGATGTCACAGCCTGGTCTCTGTGTCCCCAGCACAGCTCTGGCACAGCCCAGGGCAGGCTCTGCTCCAGCAGGGTGTGACACCAGTCTTGCACTGTCCCAGATTTCACGTCAGGAGCACCCAGAGCATGTCCTGGCTCCATCACAAGCCCGCAGCTGCCCAGGAGAGGCTTGGGCTGATCTCCATAGGACCAGGACGAGCAGTTCCAGAGCCAGTCCTGCAGCCCCAGCCAGCAAAGCTTCCCCTGTCCCTCCCAGGCAGATTTTGGAGCCCCCACCTCGGTGCTCCCGTTGCAGCAGGAGCTCTTCAGCTCCCAGCACAGGTTTTTTTTTTTCCCCCACCTCAGGGAGCGTTTTCCAAATCCCTCACATCAAGAAGAAAAATGATAATCAGGCCAGCTCAGACTTGCAGAACTGATCATTAAAAACCCAAAGGCCCGAGGGGACACGGTGAGGATGTGGAGGAGGTGAGGATTATCCCACAGCAGCCTCCTGCAGGAAGCAGCGCCAGGCTCAGGGAGTTCTGTGTCCCCAGGGAGCTCATCCTGTGCTGCTCTCTGAGCAACAAAAGGTGGCAGTGACAAGTGAAGTGTCCTGAGAGCTCCAGAAACCTCCAGGAGATGGGAATCTGGGGGCAGGGAGAGAACAGGGCTGTCCCTGGGAGCTGCTGACACGCACAGGTGCTGTGGAAGGAGAATAAAAGGGTCCCATCTCCTCAGCCCTGCAGGAATGGGGTGGATCACGCTGAGAGGAGCCTGCCCAGGGCTCCAGCACAGCTCCAGTTTGCCCAGTGCCCTGCTGGTCTCTGCCCACACCACTGGGATCAGCCCAGGGCTGCCCCAAACCCTGGGAGCAAAAGCAAATTTTCAACAAGACACAGAAATGCCGTTCCTGAATAAAAAAAAATCCCAACACCAATCTGGGGCACTCTGGTGCTTCTGTCACCAGCGAGTGCAGCACTTCAACCTCACAATTCAAGCCTGAAATGCAACAAAATGGGGAAGGAAAGTGGAATGCAGGTGCACAGAGCTCCCCGCTGGAGCTGGCAGTGCCAGGAGTGGGAATTTCCCCAAAATTTCACCTCCCCCTCGAGTGTCTGAGCCCAGGCTGGTCCTCCCAGCCCTCCCATCCCATCGCTGGGGCTGCTCCTGCAGCCCCTCACCCCATCAGGGCCTCCTGGGAATCCTCTGCAGGCAAGAGGAGCTCAGGGCTCAGCCCCTGCCAGGGCTCTCCGTGCTCCTGGAGCCCCCCAGCAGCACCAGGGACTGAGGAGGGCTCAAAGCCCAGCCCCAGGGGTGCAAACCCCCCGGGAAAAGCTGCATTTCCCGGGGCAGAGCTCGTCACACACCCCAGCAAACCCCAGGGAGGCGTCCCCGGCGAGCAGCGGCCTGAGGTGAACCTGAGAGCTCAAACCACATTTCCTGGGGGGCTGCACCCCCAGCCCTGCCTCTGCACCCCCAAAAGCTCAGGGATGGACGCTCAGGACTCCAGGACAGAGCAGCAGCATCGTTCCCCCGTCCCTGGGGGGGAGCCTGGCAGCGACAAACTTTGGATTTCCTTGAAATCTCGCACCAGAGGGAATTCTGGGGCTGGGCCGTGCTGAAGGGACAGAGCAGCGCTAAAATCTCTCCTCCCGGTGCTCCAGGAGCAGGGAGCAGCACCCAGAGCTCCTCTGGGGACAGCAGAACTGGGGTTTAGGTGCCCCAGGCCCTGGCACTGCTGTCCCTCTCGTGTCACCCAGACCGATGCAGCCCCAAGGAAGCGGCAAAGTCTGCGTCCCCCAGGCACCAGGAATCGCACTGGGCCCGCAGCCGGGCTCCAGGGATGCTCCACAGCAGCTTTCCATCTCCTGACTGGAACAGATGACCTGCCCAGTGCTCCTCCCTGCCTGGCACCGAGGCCTTGAGGGCGGCGTAATTTGATTTATAATGCCTTGGCAGGACAGCTCAACGCATCCATCCCTGAAGAAGGGATTGTACCGGAGCTCCTGGAGCCTGAACTATTATTATTATTATTATTCCCACACATTTGGAGGCTGCAAGGCTCTGAGCAACCCCCCCACAACACTCACAAACTCCAAATATCCCAAATATTCCCTCCTGCCTGCCTGGCAGGGCTCTCAGTCCCCAGTGGGGCTCACAGGCACTTCACAAATCCCTTTTTCCCCAAAACCCCAAACACATCCTGGTTCACAACCAGCACCAAACGCACTCTTTTCCCCCCAAAGTGCAGCTGCAGAGTTAAAAGTTCCAAGCCCCAAACCCCCGATGGGCTTTGTGTACCCAAGAGCCGGAGCTTTGGGAAGGAGCTGACAGCAGGAATTCTGCATTTTCCTTGCCTGCTCCTCCAAACATATGCGAGGCAGCCCGGGGGCTGGCAGAGGCTCTGCTGCTGAGCCAGCACTGCCGGAGCTGTGGCAGAGCCGCAGCGAGGTCCCCACGCGTTGTCCCCAGCCCCCTGCGCCCCAATTGTCCCCCACCCCCCCGGGCACAGCCTCCGGGCACCAGGACAGCTCGGTGGCGACTCACAGGTGCTCCAGCACCTTCTCCGCCAGCCAGCGCTGCCCTCAATTCTCAAACGTTGAACACCAAGCGGTTTTAAACGAGGTTTTGAAAGGATTCCCGGGGAATTCTCCCGTCTCCAGCTCGGCCCCACTCGCGGGGCGTGGATCGCACACACGGAGCTGACACGTTACATCACCGCCCCGAGAACCGGGCTGGTGACAACGTAGAGAATCAGCTGATCCCCGGAGCTGTCACCAAGCCCCAGATCAAACGCCTCCCTGGCAATCTTCAGGCNGGCAATCTTCAGGCTTGAGCCAGCGTGGGTTATTTATTTGCAACGCATCCTGGACACGAGGCTCGCTGCGAATCCCTCTTTGGGTCTCTCGGCGGCCCCTCAAGGTCCCCGCTGGTCCCCCAAGCCCCTGGCCCGGTGTCCCCCCCCCCTCTCCTCAGCCACACCACGAGGACCACTCGCATCCCTCCACGTGTTCGCCCAAACTCCTGCAAAACGCGGCGCTGCCACCATTTCCGACGCCGAGGTTATTAAAAAGCACTTCCAAAAATATTTTTTGGCGATAAGCAACCAAGGTTAAGGAAAAAAAAAAAAAAACCAACAACAACAACAAAAAAAAACCCCTCGCGGGAAGTTCTGGCTGGAACTTCACGCTGAGGCTGTCGCTGCGCGGAGCTCCGGGGAGCGGCGGCTCCGCTCCGGGGGGACGGAACCGCACCGGGAGCGCAGCGGCGGCCGCCCGAGGGAGGGAAGCCCCCTCCCCTCCGAGGCCGAGGGGGCTGCGGACCCTCCGCGGCGCCCCCCGCGCTGGCTTCCACTCGGGAATGGCTTTCCCACGGCAGCATCCCGGCTCAGCCCCGCGATCCCGGCTCAATCCCGGCTCAA
>VZSE01006782.1:0-16964 GCA_013398275.1 Promerops cafer
ACTGCAGGGCAAGCACGGAGCAGCAGCAGCAGCCCGGGCCCCGAAACGGCAGCAATTAATTAAATTAGCACAGAGGTCTCCCTCCAGCCGGCTGCTGCGATGCAATCATCGTTTATTTTGGGCGCTGCCGGGGCACAAATGACAACGCTGTCACCGCGTCCCTCCACACGGCTCTGACGAAAGCTCCCAGCAAGATAAAGGCACCAGTTTTGCTCTCTCCAGCTCGTCCCTGCCCCCCGCATCCCTCGCGGATCCCCGCAGCCGCCGGGCCGGGCCGGGCCGGGCCGGGGCACTGCTTGCGGTCCCATTGCATCAGCCAGAGCTGCTGCACGCAGCCCCCCGGGCATCCCTGCTCCAGTGCAACCCCGGGCCCGCCGCAGGCTGTGAGGAAAGGGGGCCGGGGAGGCCCCAGGGCACAGCCAGGCTGCGGAGGTGGCAGTGGCAGCAGGTGACAAACCTCAGCGTCCAACCACAGCTTCTCCACCCTCCTCTCAGGACTGCCTCCTCTGAGGCAAACCCGCAGTTTCCAGGGGTAACTGCGGGGTACCAGGGTGTTCTAGCAGCTACAAACTTGGTCACAGCCTCCCGAGAGTGAAGGGAGGTTTTAAGGGATGCATCCCTCCATGAGCATTAAATGTTGGTACGTTTAGGGTGATTCCAGGAGGGAGGGAGCAATACAAGGGCAGCTGAGCACCTTGAAGAGAACTAGAAAGTTCTAAGTCATCAGGCATCTCAGTACACACCACACCAGTCCCTTTTTCAAACCAGGAAAAGTGCCAGAAAATCAGAAGTAATTCTACAAGGGGCTGATGCAGAAGTGAGGCCCTCCTGAGCCAGAAGCTTGGGAAAATGAGGATTGTTCCCTACAATTTCAGCAGTAAAATGTGGATTTCTGATAGCAGCAGCTTACTGCAGGCAGCACCCATCAGGGGGAGGCACACTCAACATACCTGTCTGCCACTTCTCAGCTCTGTTATCTCCTGGCTATCTAGGTTATATTTTTCAAAGTCAAATCTTTGTCTCGAGCTGTATTTTGTCTGAAAAATTCAGCTAAAATACATAGCTTTTTTTTTTTTTTTCCCCTGGAGATTAGAACTGTGTGTTATATGAAGCACAAACATAATTATTTCTCCTGTGCATCTGACTTGGCACCACAGCTTGAAATAAGGCAATGCCTGTCTCTGTCAGGTGACTTTTCCTATGTCACAAAAATCAGTGTAAATCTGGGAATTTTCTCTGGAATGCACTGTAGAGAGATTGAACAGCTCTCTAAGATCAGCAGAATTTTTCTGGTGAGCCTGTGAGCCAGCCCCAGTGCAGGACTGACTGTGCAGGAGCCAGATATTAAATAGGATAATACCTGGAACTGTGGCTCCTAGTGAGGGTGGAGAACAGCAGAAAGGCTCTGCTCTCACCAAGGGTTAAGCCTGACCAAGAAGTGAGAAGGGCAGTGCTGGCCCTGCTTCCTCTGAGGGAGCTCTGTGGGAGCTGCTGCTGCTGCTGGGATCAAACACTTCATTAGCACACGTGGGGAAGGGCTGTGCTGGCATCTAATTTTAGCAGCTCTGCTGATGAGCCTCAGACACCACATGGTGAAATTTTGATTCCTTTTTTTCAGTGCTCCCTTAAAAAACCAAGTCAGTGATTTGTGTATAATCCCCCCATTTTTCTGAACCTCCTTCACCACAAAGACCATTTCTACACTTCAAACCAAGCAGTTCTTTGGAAAGAGGGGAATCCAGCATTTTCATACAATTGCATTTTCCCTTCTGTAGTGCAGTGTTTCAGTCTGTACTGCACTGGTTTTGCACACTGACCATGTAATTTCTTGGTATTTTGTTACATCCTCACTGCCTGATGGCAGATCTGCACCTGAGCCCCTCCTGCCATTTCAGCTCTGCTCAGAGGAGCACATTCCCAGAATTTCTTCAGTCTCTTTACGACACCAGCACTACAGAAAACACTTTTAAAACCCCTTTCTTTTCATGCTGCTGGCTGACCTCAGGGACAGCTTTTCTCTGCATTTTCTAAATGAGAACCTGAGACACAGAAAGACAGAGGTCAAGGTAAGGTTGTTCTGGTGTCCAAGCTGAGGTGTTGGGATTAAACTTTTTATAAAGCACTTCATTTTACAGATCACGTTACCATTAAAAGCTGAACCACTGAGTTTGCAGCTCTACCTGACTTCTCTAGACTCACACAGGAATTACTTGGCAAAGCAAAGGATTTAATTCTCCAGCACAGCACTCAACTTGCAGAGTGTTCTTCCAGCAGTCTCTTTGTTCCCTGTGAACTCTCCAGTTGCTGCAACAGCTTCTTTCAATCCCTCACCCTCATCCCTGGGGCGTGGTGATGCAGGGGAGAAGTCTCACAGAAAAATAACGTGGGACAGTATAATTAAAAACTGAACCCCAGCCTAGACACAGCAAAGGGGGCAGGTTGAGCAGCAGAGGCAAGGCTAATTCCCCCAGGGCCCCACTGTGCAGCCCCTTGTGCCATAAGGCTTTGCCTCCCCACGAGGAGCAGAGGGGCACAGCAAGGGCTGACACAGCACAGCCACAGGGGGGATGCATGAGAAGTGAGAGAAGTTGCAATGAGGCAACTGCAAGGTGTGATTAGCACTCGAGGGAAGCTCCAAATCTCACTTGTTCTGCTGCCAGAAGCATTAGGGCATATTCTGAAACAGGGAGATGCTTGAAAAAGCTTTGGAGACCTGCTGGCAATTTGGATCAGAGGAGAGCAGGCTCTGCTGAGATTCCAGGTCATGGTGCCAGTAGATCAAGTGTTGGGTAGGAGCAGTGAAACAGAGAAAATTCCCAGATTTACACAGTAAACAGCATTGTGGCACAGAGGATGCTGGTGAAAATCCACGCAGGACTAGTGAGGAGTAATGTCAAGGTGGGACTAGAGAGGAAAATGAGAATTTTTGTTAGTGCACAACACTTCTGAACATCACATCTTTAGTATCTTAAACTGGAAAGTTAAACTGGGAAAGCACTGAAGAGCAATGATTTTTTAAAAGTTCAGGAGCAGTGACTTGCAAGGCAAGTTTAGGGAGGGGGACAGAGGAGTCCCCACTCCTCAGTACCTGCTCTTATGCTTCAGTTAGTTTTTTAATTTTGTAAATAATAAAACCCACATTTCTGACTCTGGGACAGCACATCAGTCCCAGCTGCAGCAGGGAAATGTCTCTGCAGAACATCCTGGAATTCCTGGGGCTCAGAAGGATCAGACTGCTGGCCATGAAGAGTGAATCTGTTTGTGAGTGAGCTCCCCAAAGAGGATCCAAGGTCAGACAGGAGAGGGCAATGAGAGGATGGGCTGACACCTGCCTGGTGACACTTCAGCCACACTGGGAGGGATGAGCAGGAATCAATTCCATATTGCACAGACAAGGACCAGGAACATCTCTGCCTGGGTATTTTTTATTAAACATCATCTATGAGCCAGCTCCCAGTGAGATTTTTATTGCTCCTGTATTTTTAGAGGACTCAAATACTCCAAGAGCTTTTTTTCCTTAGGACAAAAGAACTGTGCAGTTTCAGAAGGAATATGGAAATTAATGTGCCAGGTTCCATGGCAGAGCTGTACCCATCTATGGCAGGAAATATGATGTGCACCTGAAGAAGGTTTTGGGTCCAAGGGCAGAATTTGCAACTGCTGCCACATCCAGGCCAAGTTTTCTCTGACCAGACTTGATGAGATGGTACTTTAAAAATAAAAAGCACTAATAAAACAGTCAGCTGGAAAAAAACCACCAAGCAAGTATTTTCAAAGCTGCAATGAGAGGCCAAAGTCAGTGTTCTCCTCCTGCATTTTCACTCTCCTGGAAATGCAGTCCCCTGTCACTTGGCTCTGCATTGAGCATGCAGAGAAAATTCTTACTTAGGGCCTTTCTTATGTATCAGAATGTCCATGGTATCCCTGTCCCCTATAGGGGTAGGGGTACACAGATGCAAGAACCTGGGATAACAGTTTCTTACAGTCCTATTTGGTTTGATTTTCTTTCTCCCTCCCCCATGTTTCACTCACTTCTCCAGCTCAGATTGCTGACAACAACATGAGGAGGGGATGGGAGGCTTGCAGGCACCTGGGATTTCCTAAGTGAAATCTTTGGCAACCGTGTCCTTTTATTATTTATTTCCTGATTTTGAATTCCACCCCCCTCAAGCTGTCATTCCTTAGCAGTGAAAATGAAAAGCTGCTGTTGATGTGTGCACAACAATGGAAGCCTCTGCAGGCCACATGGCTCCTGCAGTTTAATTTACTTTAATTCATTTTATATTGAACCAAATGATCTTATTTGCCTTTTTTAATGGACAGCCTTCAGCCAAGCCCCCCTTCCAAAGGAATGATGAGCTCAGCTGTTACTGAAACTTGTACCCAGCTCGTGTCCCTGTCACAGCCTGGGGGGAGGGAGGGGCTCCTCCAGCTCAGGGATGATCCTTCTGGAAACCCCACAGAGCTGTGAGATCAGTCTGGTGCTGCAGTTACCTTCCTTTTCCTGCTCTTCTCTCCAGTTCACAAGCTCTTCCTTCCCTGCATTCCAGCCTGACTGGAGTCTCACAGCCTCTCTTGGTGCCTCTGTTTTCCAGGTTGGTTTGGAACCTTGGATTATTTTGTCAAATTTTCAGTCTTCCCTCATTCTTTGGAGGAGTTGCTTGCAGAAATCTTGAGTTTCTGAGTTACTCTGGCTGGTTGTATCCTCATAATAAAGCAGCTCTCGTGCTTCACACTTCAAGCACCCATGATGATGGTTTTTGCCCACTGTGCAAAGAGAAACTTTTTCTGCCCCTCAATTTTAGTTTGCTTTTTCTCAGTTAAAGCATGACTGATGCTACAAATCACAGAAGTTTACAATGAAAATTGCCCTTTCCTGTGATGGGCCATACCAGGAAAACATGACCCAGGTACTTTGGATGGGGGGAACTGAGTGCTCTAACCCAGATTTTTCATGTGTTTACTCTCAAAATGAAGAGATGCATCCAACTGATGTAAGCAGAGTTTAGTGCTATTCACTGCTTTCATTGATGACCCTGATGGAACAAAGTAATGTACAGCTGACACTAAACTGTAAGCACAATTGGAAAGCAGGATTATATTCCAAATTCACCCCAACAGACTGGAGAAATGGTCTAGAAAACAGGGAGGGAATGAAGAAAGTCCAGAAGAGAATAATAAGATCTAGAATTAATAATCTCTGAGAAAAGAGTAAAAAAATTGTTGGAATTCAGTCTACAGACAAGAGTAAGGGAAGACATAAAGGCTGATAAATAAAAGCAAAAAACCACACAGTATTCAGAGAAGACCAGGATCCCAAGGAGCAGCAGGAAAAGCCAGACTAGCCTTTGAACTTCCAAAATGAGGAAAATCTGAAGAGCCAGCTCAGAGGCTGAGTGCAGGATGATTAAAGTTCCCCACATCCCATCCATGGGCAAGTTTTAGGATCTCCTGCTGACTGCCAGCAAGAGGGGACTGCAAGGGAGCTCAGGATTAAATCCCTCCATGCTGAACTCCAGCCCTGGGAGTGCAGCAACCTCCAGGCCCTGTCAGGGGAGCAAGAGGCTGCTGTTCTGAGCAGTTATATTGGCACAAAAGCTTCTCACTATATATAAATACCCATCTTGAAAAACTTGAGCTCTGCTGAGTTAAATTTGTATTTCTCCAGCAGCCTGTCACCATTAAGTGACAACCACCCAGAAGTTCATAAACTCCAAGCTGGGCTTCAGGAAGAAATACTACTTGGAGGACACTGGGAGGAAGATACTAACTTTGTATCTGGCAAGTATTCAGACAAAAAAAAAACTTGATAAAATTTCTGGTCAAAATTAATGTGCCTAAATTGCACTAGAAGTGCTCTAACTGAGCAAAAGCTTCCATTTAAATCCCTCACCTGTGCTGGCCTGTGCAGGCCAGAGTCAGCTGGGCCAGCAGGCTCAGGGAAGGAGCTCAGCTATGTGATCACCAATTACCATCTCCACGGTGTCCTGTGGCTCTCCTGGAGCCCTCCCACCCTGCTTTGATCTTGCTGAATTTGTTACACCAGATCTCATCCTTGGCTGGATTAATGGCTGCAGAGTGGGGGAGAGAACCAAACCCAGATCTGCTGGTGGGCAACAGCAGTGCCAGGGGACAGTGAGACCAGCCACAACACCCTGACACAAAAAGGGGCTTAAAAAAAAAGTGAGACACATTGCTCTCCAGAAAAAGGTATTAAAAATGAAGCATCTGTGCTCTGAGTCATTACAGGCCCTTGACAGATGTGATCCTACCAGGCTCTCACTGGAGCTGCAAATAAAGACCCCTTCTCTTTCTTCTCTCTGGACAAAGATTAATGAGTACTTGGGATGGCTCTCAGACAAGCAAGCAAAGGCTGTGAACCTTTTCCAACACTGCCATTTATCTTGGGAAAACTATTCACATCACTTCTCCCTCTCTCCCCAGCCTGGATTATGCTCTGACCCAGCACATTAATCTCCCAAAATATAATAATAATAATAGAAGGGAAGGAAAAAAAAAAAGCTGGACAATTGCCAGAAATAAATTAATAACCATCTCAGATAGCCCTGCTGTGCAGGAACAAACTGCTCAACTCCCCTGCCACCCATGTCATTTCTAAGCAAAACTATTCCCAGTTTAGAAACCCCCTGAAGTGCCCTGCCTGAGACTTTCAGCAATTAATGCTGGTACCTTGCACCTACAGAGTGCCTTTCACCCCAACAGCTGCCAGGAAGTTTCTGTACTGAATGCAAATAACACACATTGCTACATCTGCCCCTGAAATGTGGACACTACTGAGTGGAGGAAGAGGCAGCATGAGAGAGCTGTAAAAGTAAAAATATATCAAAAGGTGTTTTAAGGGAGAGAATGTAGTGAGAAACTTTTATAAGTTAGGCTTAGTCTACATGTGATTTAATGAACATTTAAATATGTGGAGCATTTAATTAAAATATCTGTTCTCACATGGTTAGAACTGGTGCTGTCTTTTGTGGCTTCAGTCTAACCCAGTTACTTCTTTGACCCAAGTGAGAAGCCAAAGAGACAAATACTTGCAATTTCTTCCCAGGAAATGAAGAGGTTCCCACTTCAGAAATATGAACTTACAGAGATTACTCAGAAAACAAGACTTAAAGTCAATGGGAAAAGCAGTTTTCTGGCTGCTAGCACTGATTCCTCCTCAAGCAATGCTCACCTCACCTCTCTGGACTTTAATCACTGCTGGTAGTACCAAACCCTTGCTCAGGTCTGTGATGGCTCAAAAACCAACCCTTGATCCCAGGTGCCTTTCTGCCAAAGGTTTATCAACAGATTTTAATGTTTTTATTCTTCCATCCATATTTGGCACTGGCACAGGTGCCCAGAGCAGCTGTGGCTGCCCCTGGATCCCTGGCAGTGTCCCAGGTCAGGCTGGAGGGAGCTTGGAGCAGCCTGGGACAGTGGAAGGTGTCCCTGCCATGGCAGGGGGTGGCACTGGGTGGGCTTTAAGGTCCCTTCCCCACCAAACCATTCCATGATTCTGTGATTCCATGCTGCAAACGTGTGGTAAAGGTATCAGATTATCCAAGACAAAGGCTTGTGCCTCAAGGAGAGTCTCCTACCTTTGACTTGACAGCGAGGATGATCTTGGGCAGGGCCACGACGAGGCATTTCAGGGCAATGGTGAGGTACTTCAGCACAAAGTCTGCGATGCCCACGATCCACATGAGGTCGAAGAAGTCCAGCCTGTCCAGGTTGGGTTTCAGGAATATAAGGCTGAAAGAGACACCAAAGCTCAAACACCACTGAGGAGAAGCTTGTTCAAGCTCCTTGTATCCACTGCTGGCTAGAGAGAGCCCAGAAACTCCCCTGAACTTCAGGGAACTTCTCAAGGGCAAGAGGAGGAAGACACACAAATCAGATCTGTGGTTCCTCTGGGCCTCCTGACTTTGCTCTTGCCCACTTCTACTGGGCTCAGCACTGTCCCAAAACAGGACCCAAACACCTACAGAGTCTGTTCTGGCACACAGCAGTCTCCATAGCCTGCCTTTCCCACTGTCTGTGTGCTGACAGTGCCCTCAGGGCTGCTCCCTGGGATCTGGGTGTCACAGCTTGTCCTGGGAAGTCCTGCTCAGAACAGCTCTGCTTCCCTGGGGAAGGGAACAGCCCCACAGCCCCTGAGGCTGCTCTGCCACGGGGGAACAGCCCCTAAGCCTACTGTGCACATCAAACAAAGTGGTGACACAGGAAACTCAGCACCAGCCACGGCAGAAAGGTGAGAACTTCACACGTGTCATGCTCTGACAGTGGCCACTGCCTGAAGCACAGCAAGAGCTGGGCTCTGCTAATACCCTTACCTGAACCAAAGATCCAAAATTTAATGCCTCTTAAATAATGTCATTTACTGGGCTGAACACTTGCTGTTTAAAGAAGTGGAGTCTGGGACAGCAGAATTTCACCCAGCAGTGGGCAGGAGCTACTGGCCTGGGCAATAATGAGAATTAGACCCTACTCAGGCTGAAAAAACAGGACTCACCTTCAGGGTATTTACCTGCTAAAGCCTCATGGTAGACAGCAAAAACTTAGCAGTAAAAAAAAAAAAAAAAAAAAAGGCAAAGTAAAGTAACCAACCCAAAATGAAAAGCCTGAACATGAATTTAAAATACTCACAACACTGGCACAGCACAACAGGTAAAATTACACCCTAAAAACAGAAACAGAATCAGAGACTTTACTACTATTCATGCACTAGAAATAATAAAAAAAAAAAAAATCAGAAAATGAAAAATGAAAGGAAGAAACAAAACTGAGGCAGACATTTCTAATTTGACAAGCCTGGCTTGTGAATAGTGCCAGGTCCCCACACAGCAAGCAAGAGGTACACCAGCCTGAGCATGACACCACTGCAGCACTCAGGAACAGGGCTTTCCTTGGGGCTGTGGCCCAGCCTGTCCACTGGTAATAAACCACACCCTAAACTGTCTGTAGGATGGCCTCAAATTGCTAAAATCCCTTTATTTTAGATAATCAAGCCTTTATTTTCAACTAATCCCATTCATGCTTTTAACCTTGACCACCTTAAGACACACATTGTTACCCTGTGGTGCAAACAGATTTCATTTTCACACCTTTCTGCCATTCCTGATCCTTCCTTTCCATTCCCTCCCACAAGCTCCATCCAGACAATCCCATGGCTTAGCCTCTCCCATTCAAACCTTCTCAGCTCTCCCCCTTTCTCTGCTTCCTACCTGTAATTATTCCTGTCTGCTTTATAACAACTTGTGAGCCAAATCCATTAGCACAAACCTTTCTGTGTTTGAGAGCTAATTCAGTCAGGATTTGAAAGGGAAGACTATCTTAATTACCTCAGATCCAAGTGCCTCCAAGCCCTGAGAACACTGGAGTAAAACTGCTATTTCATCTCCTGTCCTACACTCCAATCTGGATAGACTGAAAACATCAAGAGGAAAACCAATTCCTCATCTGCCTCTGACACCTGCACCTTATGTTCAGCTGCAGTGGTCACAAAGGGAGTTCAGAGGTCACTTCTGGAAAGGATCCACCCTGCTTTGGCACCATCACACCCTGGCCCCTTTATGCACTGCTGATGTCCTTTATTGACAGGAGCACAACCCACTGGTAAGGTGACACACTCATTCTTTTCCTGCACTGGAAGAGATTACAAAGATGTAGCAAAGACAGCAGATCCTTTAGGCACACACACTTCCTCCACAGTGTGGGGGAAAAGTGGGCTTCCCTCCTTTCCTCCCTGGCAATCATCACCTGCTCCCATCCTGTACAGTGCAGATTCTGCTCACCTGTTGTAAAGCTGCTGAGAGCTGAATGTGTAAAGCAAGTACAGGGTGTTTCCAGTGAGAAAGGCCAGGATCCAGAAGACAACCAGCACTGATCTCTTCTCCTGAGCAAGGAAAAGAAGCAGAGTTATTTCAGCTCGAAATCTCAAGACTTGAGCTGAGCCTTCAACTGCTGAGAAATCCAACCCAGGGGATGCAAATATGTAACAAAGTGCTCAGTAATTGGTTTATTTATGCAGGACTAACAAGTAATCTGCAAGGTAAAGACATATATAAACACAAGCAGAAATGCCTCTCACTCAGGTAACCTTTTCAATGGAAATTAATTGAAATAAGCTGGTGAAAACCACAGCCTTACTTGCAGAATGCATCTTCAATGTTGGGATCTTTCTTGGGACATCTAAAATCTCCTGATATTTAAAATTCAGTATGACAAGCAGATTAAAAAAAGTCCATTCCACGTATTCTCCTAAATTCTGAGCTGTCACCTGGCTGGAGTGACAATTCATTGAAGGGTTGTTTTATAAACAGACCCAAAGTCACTCAGTGGAAGGCTCAGCTAAATCAAATACACCCCACATGCAGCACATCTGGGTGTTATCCAAAGCATGGAGGTTCTGGAACATTCATTTTTGATTGAAGAAATAATTAAAGGTCAAAAGAAGTGCAAAGTTTGCATTTCAACACATATGGAAAGTTACAGGCAAGCTGGATGGCAGAAGATACTGTCCTGGGTCTTGGCCCTTGGCAACTTTGGGGAGTAAATTTTATTCCTGAGAGGAAAACACCCACCATTTTTCTTGTGAGCTGATTTATTAAGAAAGGAGGTCTCTGTAGCTGTTCATCAGCCAGGACTGTTGTGCTGAGATTTAAAGCAGGCAGATTAAGGGGCATGCTGCTGGAAGGCCAGAGGTGCAGAGTGCAAGGCAACAGCAATCTGTTACTGGGTTGTGCCATGTTCATTCAGTGCTGGATCACACTGATTCCACTGCTCCTGGGAGATACCAGCAGGAACTTGTGCCACCCATGTAATTTTAACAAAAAAGCAATTCTGGCCTTGTGCTTTTAGTGCTGTTGAGCTGTTCCCCTGACACAGAAGATCAGAAGACCTGAAAAGATCTGCTGGTTTCTTTATATTCTAAGCATATTATGCACAGAGCATTATAAAGCTACTAGCAAGCAATACATCTACAGAATCTTTCAGGTGAGCATCTCAAAACATTATCTAAATGCTAATAAGCTAAATCTCATCATTAACAAGTCAAATAGGCTTCAGCATCTCTGCTGTACATGATGGGAAACCGAGTTGCAGAGAGGTGCAGGAATAGGCCCTGCCAGGCAGAGGGAGATGCAGATGACAACATCCCTGACCTGTCCTCTATTTGTTTTCCTATGCCACACTTTCACAAAAAAGCAGGACAGAGACTTTGGGAGAACACCAGCAGGGAGAGGCAGGAAGAAGAAGACAGATCTGTACACGTATAAATGCATTCAGCCCTACACTGCAATGGAAGGTTCAACACAGATGCTATTTTGTGCAGGGAAAATGATGTTAGCTGGGAACAGAAGAAGGTAAAATGCCAGACTCACCTTCAGAGCCACCTGTTCTCGGAGTGTGGAGTTGGCGTAGGCAAAGGTGCTGGCCATGCCAATGCACACAGCAATTCCTGCAGGGAAAGGCTCTGTCAGAGAGAACTGCTGATGCTGTTTGAGTTGATTTCACAACCACCTCCCTACTGGCAAGACAAGAATCTCATCCCTCTGGACCCTTCTGGGCTCCACAGAAATGTTTGCTATCACCAGTGTCAGCTCTCCCCACCTCTCCTAGAGAGAGCTCTGAGGGAGAAGATTTGGTGACACCCTCAGCCTCACAGGAATGTCAAGGAGAAATCAGGAAAAGGAAACAGATGGATCTGACCTGGATGAAAACAGCTTGGACTGGAAGTAGGGTGAATTTATCACATGCATTATCCCATGCATTTGAGTATGTTCCCTTCATGCCAGACTCCATCTGGACACTGTCACATGGATAAATGTATCAGACATCAGAGCCTGATAAAGTTTCCCAACCACTCCCTAACTGCAGTTCAAAAAAGCTCTGACGAATGCTCACCAAGCTTGTGCTGGAAACAAACTTTAGCCAGGAGGATCAAGATGAAGGGAAGCCCCTTCTGCAGCCAACCAACCACAGCTTTCAGCTCAGACAGGGCCGGGGCCGGAGTGCCGGCCTGCTCCTCGGCGCCCTCCTCGGCGTGCCCGTGCCGGTCGCCGCCGGCCATGTGCAGCAGCGAGGAGCCGCGGTGGTGGCCGTGGTGGAAGTGATGGGCCGGGGCCCGGTGGTGGAACGGGGCGCCCTCGGCGCGGCCGGCCCCCTCGTCCCTCGGGGCTGGCATCTGGATGAACACTTCTCCCCCTCCGGCCGCCGAGCCCAGCACCAGCCCCGCCGGGAAGGGCGCGGCGGCCATGGAGGCCGAGGGGATCCCGGCCAGCCCCGAGAAGAGCTGCTGAGGAGAGGCGGCCTCGGCCTTGAGGCTCTCGAACACGCCGCCCTCGTCCACGCTGGCCTCCGAGCTGAGCGTCTGGCTGCGGCTCCTGCAGCGGGCAGAGCCACGGGATTAATCAGAACGGGAACACAGAACGGGGGGCTGGCTTAGCCCAGCCCTGACTGCAGGGATTCCCGAGCTCCCCTCGCACTCCCAGAACACCAAGGTCTCCAGGTGCTTTTCCCTCTGTTTTCTGTCGGGAAGTCACAGCTGCAGAACCAGAGGCCTCAGATAGGATCAGAGAACCTCTCCAGACCTGACCAAAACAGTTCATCACCAAGTTCATGCATCGGTTCCCTCACCAAGGAATGAAGCTCCCAAACACCCTGCTTGCTTTTGGAAAAGAACCAAAGAAATAATACATCCAATACCAAATCAGGCATCTTCTATAATGATTTGAGTATTTAAAGAAAAACATACAAAACCTCACGGAACCTGACACAGCACCACCAAGTCGAGTCATACTATAAACAAACAAATTCACCAAGCTAACTCAAAGCAACGATCTACCCCCAAAATCCTCTGTCTTTATTTTGGGACAATCACTACCTGCCCACTGATTATTTGCACCAGAATCACCAGGGGAAGAGGAGTGTTGAGAGCTGCTCGTGTGTTCCTGACCTGACACAAAAGTGAAGGATGTGCTCAAAGATAAATTCTTTTATTTTGATATTTTTGGCAAATTGGGCACGGATGTACCCAAATTACTGGGCACTGGACAGAACTGGTTCTGGCACTGATTCTTTCCTAAGCATGCTGGAATACAGCCAGATTCCAAAAAGAAAGTCTAAATACCTTTATCCTAGCAGAAAAGACAACAGGGTTTTTTTCCTTCACTACAAGTCAATACAAGGAAAGTTTAGGTGAGAGGGAACAATGCAGGTAACAAGTAGAATGATCACCAGGCAGTAAATGCAAACACTTCTCTAACCTGCAAAAGGAGAGTAAACAATAAATAAACCTCAGCAAGAGGCAAAGCCCACAAGTAAGGCATGGTGCAGAGCTTTGGTCTCTCCTGATTGGGATCCTGGGAGATCTCTAACTTTAGGAATAGTGGTTACAAGTTGAGACAGCACACCCAGGGCCCTCAACCCTCTCTCCCCCACGGGTTCCAAAGCCTCCCCAGGGCACAGAGCTCTGCCTTTCACCTCCCTCTGGGGACAGCCTCAAACCTCTCTGGCCAAACCTTCCCACTGAGCAAACTCCTAACAAGGCTTTTCATAGCTGCACCCCGTTCCCACTGTATCTCCACAGGCTCCTGCACAGAATCAAGTCAACAAGACATTGCACACCTCCTCCTGGTCCAAAATATCCATCAGCCAGGTCTTCAAATTCACACCTAACATTACAACTCAGGGATGCATGCACAGCTTAGGGCTGGGAATGCAACAAACAGCCTGGGAGGAACCCAGTGTCCCAAATAAAGACACAACTATTGTTTGGAATGATATTACCAGGATACAGGAGTATGCTTTCAGCAGGAAGGAATTAATCTGTGACATATTTATAAACAAACAAGGTTTGTTTGTTGAAATTGTGAGGCTGCTGAAGTTAACAGAAGTGAAGATCAGTGGCAACAGCATTTCCTTCTACAGTTAGAAAACCTTCAGCCTCTGTTCCTGACTATCTATTTACCCTGATAAAAATCAGAAAATGCAGAAAAAACTGAAGATGGCTTTCTTTCCCCCTGAAATTAAGAATGGTACCATGCTAGCAATGGCCATGACATAAGGCTTCAACTCTAATTGCAAAACCACTATAGAAAATGAAATATTTACTAATGATCTTTCACTTATAATCTCAGCTCAAACAGAGCAATGAAATTCCTTAGTTCCATCTTTGTCTTGGAGTAATTGGATTAGTTTCTTCTTTAGGAATAAAAATTTAAAAAGTCATACTCTAACTCTGGGAAAGCACCAGGGAATATTTAGTACCAGAACAACAACAGTGGCAAGGCTCCCTTGCTGATGTTATAATTACAGAAACAAATTAGAGGTATTCTACTTCTAAATATTCACATACATGAAGATAGATACGGACTCTGGGAAGATGTAAAGGATCACCCAAACTCTTTATAAAACACTAAGAGTAGTTGGGAGCTTCAGACCAGCAGACTTTTTAAACACCTCAGTAAGAGAAGTGTAAATGGTTCCTGTTCACACAGGTCAATCCCTGCACAGTGACAGCACTCAGGGTCCCCCCAGGACTGGGCCACGAATCCAGCCCCTCCTCCAGAGCTCCACACACGCTGCCCACGCTCAGCTGTCTGCCAGCTGTGCCATCCTGCATCACCCTGCAACACTGGGGGTGGCAGCAATCAGTAGCTGGCAGGAAGGAGAAAAGTAAACTTGTCTCTAGAATCCCCAGACTCCAGCAGAAAGCCCAGCCAGGAGCTTTCACATTTCACGCACAGGAGTTTCACATTTTTCTCAATTTTGAGCTTTCAGCTCCTAAAACATCCCCAACTCTCAAATCAGAACACTCCTCTCGGGAGAGGAACGTGGAGGAAAGAAGAAGGGGAAGGATTTACCTTTCAGGAGGCACGGTGTCAGTGTTGCTGCTGTGCCGCCTCTGCATTTTCCTCAAAACCCTGAAACACAACACGCTCAACATGAACTCTGTGGCTCAGCAAATCCCAGTGTGGCTACTGGCACAGGCCCTGGGGGCACAGGGCTGAGGGACCTGCTCAGCTGGGGACATGGCTGGCAGCAATCATTTGCTTCTGTGACAGAGCACCTCGAGCTCCCATTTGTTTCTCTGTACACTTGAAGAGACAACTCTGAAGGGCAGATGGGGGCACAGAGGTGTCCGGGCTGGGCAGGAATCAGTCAGGTCCCCTTCTGCAGGAAGTGGCAGTCACCAGGAGTGTACAGCTGAGGGATGGCACGTCCTGGCAGGGGACATGGGGACATCCAGCAGTGGCTCTCGATGTGACGCGTGACTCAACAGCCTCTTGGGAAATGAGATCCCGTCTTCCTCTTCTGCAGGAACTTGCTTTGCAAAGCAAAGCTGAGAGAGAGGAAGAAAAAGAAAATGTGTAAACATTTTAAATGAAAAAAAAATACAATTAGTTCATGACAATATTCTTTTAAACAAGCAACTCATTCATTTTAACCTACAGAAATGCCATTTGCTAAGTCTGCACAATAGTCCCAGAGTACAATAGCTACTTAATAAAATGTGAAGACTAAGATCTAAATACTCTTTAATATAAAAAGTTATAACATTATTCATAAAACATGGCAATATATACATAAATGTGTAGCCTGTGTGTAAAGGCACAATGGCTTGGGAAGGCTTGCCAGCTGTCTCAAAGCACACTACCTGAACAACAGCTTTATGCAGAGGCAAAAGGTGCCACACTGGGAGAGATGGAAGCCCAAGAGCATGCAGACATTCACAGATGGAGCACTCCAGGCAGTCCAGATTTCAAACTCATCACAGGTCCTTCAAGCCAGTGACTGGCAGCAGCTGGCCCCAGTGCTCACACAGCCCACCTGGAGGAAGCACACACAGAGTAATTCTCAGCACAGCACAGAGAGTTTTAGCTCCCCATCTCCCGGGGAAAGGCAGAGAGGAGCAGGGACCCTCGGTGCGTCAAGCACCGCATGCATGACCCAGCAAACAGGGCCCTGCTCTCCCCTGGGACTGGCAGCTGCAGCCCTGCTTCCCACGCAGGCGCTCCCTGGGAGCGCTCCCAGAGTCCTGCCCTGCCTTCACTGCGTCCATACACGCCTTGTACCACACACACGTGTGTAATAAATACATACAGACATAAAGGCATCTATACATACGTGCACATGCGTCACAGAATATATCCCACACCTATATCATAAGGTACGTATTTATATATCCATCTATATGTACAAATGTATGCGTACACATATATACACACATACTTATATAAAATAGATGTATAGGTATAGATCTGTTAATGTATACCTACATACCCATCTATTAACAATCCTATACATACACACACATATACATATATATATGTAGAGGCATAAATACATGTATATACAGATATATACAGAGATATCTATTAATACAGTTCTATACATATATACACATATGTACATTGTAGACATATATATATTCACATATAGGTATATATACATATATACACAGATATATATATGCATATACCTACATGTATATATATACACATACATATCTATTAATACGGTTCTGTACANACATACCTATTAATACAGTTCTATACATATACATACATATATATACACAGTATACATATATATATTCACATATAGGTATATATACATATATACACAGATATATATATGCATATACCTACATGTATATATATACACAGACATATCTATTAATACGGTTCTGTACATATACATACATACATACATCTATATATACATAGTATACATATATAGATATACATATATATACAGATACATATATAGATATACATGTATAGGTATACATACATGTATATATATACAGACATATCTATTAATACAGTTCTGTACATATACATACATATATATCTATATATATACACACATATATACGTAGTATACATATATACATCTCTATATACATATATAGATAAACATATATATAGAAAAATTTTAAAATACAATTCTATACATAC
>VZSE01006782.1:17018-30643 GCA_013398275.1 Promerops cafer
TCCGCGCCGCTCGCTGCGGGCCCGCCGGTGATGCCGGCCCCGGGCCCGCGCTGCCCCCGCCGGAGCTGCCCCTCGCCCGGCCATGGTGCCCTGCGGGGCCGTGCTCTGGCGGCGGCTGCTCAGGAAGCGATGGGTCCTCGGCGTCGTGTTCGGGCTCTCGCTCGTTTACTTCATCACCAGCACCTTCAAGCAGGTCAGTGCCGGCCCCGGCCCCGACACGCCGCGGGGCGGGTTAAAACATCCCTTATCCCACGGTTCTTCAGGTGCTGGCACCGAAGAATTACTCCTGGGTAATGCTGCCCTAAGAATGACATTATAAATAATTATTGGGTGCAACAGTTTAAAGTAGGAATGCCTGATTCTGTGTTTGACAGCAATAGTGGTTTGAACCAAAACTGGGAGAAGAAAGTCTCCAATGGCTTTGGTAGTTGTTGTTGTGTCTCTTGGGAGTGGTGATTCCACTGGCAAAAGGCTCATGAAAGAGAAATACATTCAGCTGTGGTTATTTAATATCATATATACTACTTTTGTGGTTGTAGTGACTGAGTTCAGCTGTTAGCTGATCCATGATGAACCTGAATACCCTCACTTTACTGGACTGTGTATCTTCCTGTTGTGTATAGTATGAAGGAAGGGACTACAAGTAGTAAACTGTTTGCAGTGTTGATGCTGGAGTTTCCTGTGCTGTGCAGTTTACAAGTACTAGGCATCTTTAATCCTGGGGAAGGCACGTGGATTGAGGCAGCAGAAGGAACTGGTATGTTTGGTTGCATTCCTGTTTTTCCTTGCAGGAAGAGAGGATGGTGAGAGATCGGAATCTCCTCCAAGTGCAGGAGCATGAGCAGCCCATCATGTGGAAGGTGAAGTTCAGCTCGGGGAACAGCAGTCAGCTGAGCAACCAGTGCAGGAACTCTGTGCAGGGGAAGCTCCTCATTACAGATGAACTGGGTACAGTTGATATTTAGTTGAGTTTATTCTGCATATGGCAGTGCTGAACGCTGCTTTGCCTGTCTGCCTGCTGATGGCACTTTCATGTAATAACTGCTCTTTATTAAGGCATTTTTACTCAGCCCTTGGCCTCTTCTCCTCTGGCTGGCTGAATTTCCCTGTGGCTGCAGCTGCTGTGGTTCTGTGCACACCAGACTCAGCCCAGGGCTGTATGAGTGTGACTGTGACCACCTTAAAGCCGAAGAATTCCAGTTACCTTTGCACAGAACCCAGAAGTTTAGTCCTGCTCAACTTGCTGTGGTTGCTTGCAGAGCTCTTTGAGTCTCCCTGGGCTCCTGCTGTCAGGGGTGTTAGGGAGAGCAATTGAGGAAACCTTGGCCTTGTATGGAGGCAGCTCAGGGCTGGTGTAATTAGTGCTCAGTCACAGTTAACGAGCTCGTCTGACCCCTGTAAACCCAAGGTTATTAACCACTTCTTTTAAGTGGTAGAAGTTAAAGACTCCTTCCTGCCCTGCACTGTGCTTGTTGCTTAGACCTGGATCTTTCTTGGCCACAAATCAAGGCTATAGAAAACCCACCACATCTTTTGTGAGTTGGATCAATGTTAAATTTGGCACTGCCTGACTTAGCCTTAGTGCCAGTTCATAAGATCTCTAAAAATTACAGATCTCTCCCAGTCTAACACTGTGGTAATACTGTTTCCATTAGGACATACACCATATTTCTATACTGTTAGGGATTCCACTCAGCAATGAATATTACACTATCCTGCATGGCTAAATCTAAGTCTCTTCATACTGAACTGTAAGAGAATTATCCAGACACAGACCTATTAAAAAAAAAATGTCATTTTTTTTTCCCAATATAATCAATGCCAATCCCATTCCCCCTTTCACAACAAAGAACTATGCCCCAAAAAAGTCAGAACTTAAATAATCTGCATTTAAATACTCATAGTGTATATCCAGGACATATTAGAGTAGGATATAATAGTTGTGCAGGTAACACCAGGCTGTTTGAAACGCTGCTCTGCATTTCAAAGAATGGCTGCACAGGACTGAGGGGGATCATAATCTGCTAAAAGAGAAACAAACCTGTCCTTAAGGACCGTGATTCTTACTGCAGATTTTCGTAGAACATACAGAGGGGTGTGCCTTGCCAGTTGTTACTCTGCTGCTGTTTTCCAGGCTACATCTGTGAGAGGAAGGACCTGCTGGTGAATGGCTGCTGCAATGTGAACGTGCCCAGCACGAAGCTGTACAGCTGTGACAGCTGCCTGCCCAACGGCTGCTGCAGCGTCTACGAGTACTGCGTGTCCTGCTGCCTGCAGCCCAGCAAGGTGATGGACTTCCTCCTGCTTGCCAGGTGTTCTCAGCTGCTGGGGTTCCTCTTTGTGAGGAGCTTTTCCCTTAGGGGGACAGTTCCTTTTCTTGGGAGGATGAGGAAAGCCTCCAAGGAGCATATGGCAAGCTATAAATAAAGCTTGAACAAAATTCATCCTTCCCACCTTTGGGAGGAAATACTGGGAGCCTTGCAAAGTGTTTCAGCTTTGGGGGAATTGCATTTGCTGAAGGGAAATGATGGCAGAAGAGTTGCTCCAGCCAGTATTGGTTTTGTAATTGGCACTTCCCCGTGTTCTGTGAGCTTCTCTCAGATTCTTGTCCTGCCGCTGGGGTTCTGAGGCATTAGCCTTTCAGTGCTTGCTAGAAATCCTAAGTGGAGTTGCTTACTATCCCTCTGATACCTGAGCTTGGTAGGTTAGGGTGGGCTTCGATTACTCCTTGCTGAAGCAGAGGGTTTCTGATTTTGGCCTTCTCTCTGCTGACCACTTTAGCAACATCTCCTGGAGCGGTTCTTGAACCGGGCAGCGATTGCTTTCCAAAACCTCTTCATGGCAGTGGAGGATCACTTTGAGCTCTGTCTGGCCAAGTGTAGGACTTCATCACAGGTGAGCCACGAGCACATGTCCAGGGCCCAGAAAGAGTGCCCTTGGAAGAGGGGGCTCAGTCCTGTGAGCGGCTGGTGTGTCGTGTTTGCATTTCCAGAAAAGCTGAAGCTGTGGCTGAGAGCCAGTCTGAAGGCAAAGCACATCCTTAGAGCAGGGCGAGTTGCACATTCTCTTTAGAAAAGAGGGGCTTAACTAAAAAGAGACTGAGATCAATGACCAGTGAAGATCTCAGATGAGTTCTGAGGAAGATCTCATTAGGGTGAAAATAGTGAGAGCTGTTCCCAGTAGCCTCAGAATGCTCTTTATTTTTTGGTCCAGTTGGAGACCAACCGTGTGCTGCCAGTCGTCTGCATAGTAACTCAGAAACTATGTTGGAATTTCTTTGCCTTTTAAGGACAGAGGTGAACTTCTCTTACCCATGTGATTTTATTAGAAGTTTTGGTCTAAGCAAGCAGTGGCCCTTTTACAAAGTGCTGTTGGCCATGTCCTGCAGCTTCAGTATTTCATGTAGCAATAGGGATGGACTGCAAACAAAGGACAGAGTTCCAAATGTCTCCAAAGTTACTGGGACTTTTTACCCATAAAATCTGAACTCTACCTTTTTGTCAAGAAAAATGCACACATCTCAAGTAGCAACTTCATTGTGCTCTGCTTGCTTAGAACATTTGATGATACTGCCTAAACAGATCTGATTTTTTTTTAAATGAAATCTGTTCCCAGCTACTAGGGTGCTCTCTTGAAAAGGAGGTTCTGGTTCAACATTTGCAGTGCTGTAATACATCAGCTGGCTCTTGTATGTTGGCACTATGTAGAGTTCTTTGACTCCAAAGATACATTGATGTGTAGAAGAACTTGGGATTTATTTTTTTTTGCCTGTGCATAAACACTGTGTGGTTTGTCCCTCAGTGAAGGGATGCCTTGTTGCACTGTGTGTATATTGTTAAAGCTTCTCCTCCTTTCCTGGCAGAGTGTGCAGCACGAGAACACCTACAGAGACCCAATTGCCAAATACTGCTATGGCGAGTACCCCCCCGAGCTCCTGCCCGTCTGAGAGCTGCACATCTGAGCAGCACAAGGAAGGAACTGGAGACTTGCCTCCAGAAGAACAAGACAGCAGCTGTTGCTTTACCAAAGCCTCAGTGTAAAAAGCTTGCCTTGTATGTGGGGGCAAACCCAGAGGTGAAGAGAGGAAATAAGGAACTTAAGTTCTTCGGGACTGAATCTTGCTTTCTTCTGCAATTGGTTACGCTCCTGCTTTGGAGTGCTGGTGCTGTGCTGCTGTGCCAGTGCATTCTTTGAATACTTCCTCTAAGTTTCAGGAATCGTGCAGCCAATCTAGGCTATAGAACATCACGGGAAAAATACCTAATGTGGCTTTGCAGCTGTAAATGGAGGTTCAGTCGTGTCTCTGCAGTCCAGAGACTTTCCAGGGTGACAGCAGTAACTGGAGGACTTTTCCTTTCAGAGAGCAGAGCATGCTCACTGTGCTTCTCTCTCTGGAACCCTTCTTGACATGCATGGTGTACACTACATATGTAATTAGGAATTATTTATTCATTTTATATGGGTCACTGGCTGAAAGTATGGATGCTTTGCATAGCTAGTTGTGGATGCCTTTCAGTCCCTGCTTTGCTGTGTCAGCTAGAAGGGATGTTTTAGATCCTGACTAAAGTTGGTAGGGGTTTTTTTTTCCTCCTTAGTCTAAAGGAATTGTATTGGGATTTGTCACTATAGTTCTTAACGTTCCTCTTAGTGAGTTTAAACCATTCAGAGCTCCAATGGAGTTGTTCTTCTGCCACAGTCCCGTAGCACAAGAGAAGAGCAGGGATCTGCCTAGGATGGGATGTTTATTGTCTCTAAACACTTCCCTTGTTACTCTGCAGCAGTTTCCTCAAAGAGGAGCCCAGTTTTGTGAGCAGCTCTCTGCTGTCCACTTGCTGACAGGGAGCAGGGGAGATTTGTTTGCTTGAACTTGTTCAGGCCTTGGTATTCCAAACGTCCTTCACTCCTGCTTGTGCAGGAGGCAAAAGGGTGGAGTTGACATCTCCACAGCACCTTTCCCAGGCCTGCCTGTGCCGTTCCACACTGCTCCCGTGGAGGCAGGATGGGCCTGTTCCAGCTCCTTGGCATTTCTGGCAGATCCTGGAATGTTTTACATCTCTATCTCAGGAAGCAAACAGCAGCTTCCTTTTAGCCCTTGAAGCCCCCTTACACCAAATTCAGGCCAATCTTCACCTCTGACAGACATAATGAACAGGACTCAGTTACACGAAGAGAAGAATTCATTATCCCATGCTTGCTTTACACAATCCAGTGCCCAGCTCCTGCCACTGTACCTCAGCCAATGGGGAAAGAAGAGGGCAGCCTGCGGCCGGGCGTTTAGGATAAAAGGAGGCTGCGTCCTTTGAAATCTCGAGAGACGCCCCACGGGGGTATGGTGTAGTGGACTCTCTCCCTTTATTCGAATAAAGTTGCAGGACTCCTCTGTCTCCTTTGTGGACACTGGTTTTTCATAGCGTGGCGTTTCGCACACGCTGAACCCACGAGCGGCAGCGCGGCCCGACCGCCCCAGGGCCCCGACGCGCTCTGAGGTAACCCGGAAGTGACGCGCCTAGTTTTGTCGTCCCCTGAGCCAATGGTAGCGCCGGCTGCCCCTCACGTGACACCGGCGCCCGCCTTTGGAGCCTGACTCCCGCCGCCGCGCGCGCCGAGTCGCGCGTGCGCAGTGCGGCCATGGCGGCGTTTTCCCGAATTCTGCGGGAATTCTGTGGGAAATCCTTCCTCGTCCCGCGGGACAATGTCCCGCAAAGCGCCCGCGTCTGCCCGCGCGGGAACGCGTGGCCCTGTCCCCTCAGGGGCGGAGCGGGCGGAGCGCTCTGGCTGTGGGGTGCGTGAGGGCTGCACCCGGCCCAGAGACCCCCCGCGGGCACAGCCCCTCCTGGCCCAGGCACGCACGACACGAGCCGCGGGGTGAGGATTAACCTTTATTACCAGGTGAGCCAAACTCTGCGGAAGCCCCAGCCAGGCCGAGGCCGCCTGTGCCAGGTGCTGGAAGAGCCCAGGAAAGCCAGGCCGCAGCCGAGCCCTCCCTCTGCTGCAGCAGGAGGCCCTGGCCACTCTGCGGCCCTGTCGGGCTGCCTGACGCCCCATGGGGGACGCCTGGGGACAAAGAGGAGGTTGCTGCACTTCCCAGCACGAGGCAGCGCTGGGGGGCCTGCTCAAGCATGCAAAGATGGATTTTTCCCATCCCTCCCAGAGCTGCTGCTCTCCCTGCTGCGAGCACGTCAGGGTCGCCAAGGGAAGCACGGAAAGCTTCGGTTCCCCATTTCTAGAGCCATTTGAAGGCAGGTGACAGGGAGCAGTAATAGGTGCCGTTGTCGTCCTGGCAGGCGGATGCGATGGTGAGGATGCAGGCATTGCTGGCGAGGTCTTTGGTGGCCGAGAAGCGCTCGGGAGTCCTGGCAGGCTTGTGCTGGTCTCGCTCAGAGTTGTAATAGAGCAGATACCTGAGGGAGTGCCCCGGGCGCTGCTGGTACCAGGAGATGCCGAACTGGCTGATGTTGTACTGGGGGCTCAGGGTGCAGAGGAGCCGCGCGCTCTGCCCGGGCAGCACGAACACGGAGTGCGGCTGGGTCAGCACGGGCTGAGCTCTGGAAGCTGCACGCACCAAGGGTGCAGTTAGTGATGGGCTGAGCCGTGTCCCCCATCACCCTCAGCCCCAAAATGTCCCCAAAATGAGGCAACGCCATTACCCAACCACCATCCTGCTCATTGCATCACACAGCCCCAGAGCAAAACGCCCTACTGCAACCAACCTCCCCTTGGACAGCCCAGGCCTGCCCACCACCCTGCAGTGCCCCCAGGCACAGGTCACTCAGCCACAGCACCCTTACCTGTGCCCAGCGTCCCCAGCAGGAGCAGGACCGTGAAGCCCAGGGCCATGGCAGGGGGCAGAGGAAGGGAGGCTGTGTCAGAGCGGGTCTGGGGTGCTGCACAAACCCCGGGTGCTGTGCCGTGGGCACTGGCGGGATGTATGTAAATGACACAGGGGGCTCAGGGACTCAGCTCCCCGGGGCTGCTCGCTCTGCTGCAGCTGGGCTTCAGGGAGGGGCTGAGGGCCACCCACAGCCCATTTCCTTCAGCTGCACCAACACACCCACAGCCCACCCCACCACCCCATGCCCTGGGCACTGGGGTGGCATCGCTGACCATCTCTCTTCACTGACGGGAGTAGCAGAGAGGTTTCCCTGCGGTCTCACACTCAGGCCCTCTGCTGCCAGGCATGCAGGAGCCCAGGAGCCTGAGCCACACCATCCAAGGATGCCCTGGGGAGGGAGCAGGCTGGGGGCCACCAGGAGACGATGGGAGGCAGCTGTCCCGTCACAGAAGCAACGTAAGGAAAGTTGCTGCTCCCTTCATGCAGCTCCATCACTGTGACAGGAATGACTGGGCAGGGTCTCAGCATAACTTGCAGCAAGGGCTGGGAGCTGCCGATGGTGCTGAGGGTGCTGCCTCTTCACCGGGGCCACCCCAGGAGCAGCAGCCACGGGCAGCCGTGGTGGGTGGCTGCTGAGGCCACTGGGCAGGAGGCGTGTCCCCAGGGAGCCGGGGCAGAGGTGGCTGCAGCACAGCTGCTGCCTCGTGCGGAAGGACAGCAGACCGTTACGGCCAACGGCCACCAGCTCAGCGGGCATGAAGCCCCTCCTGTCTGTGGCACCTGTCACGGGGCCCAGGGACACTGCGTCACACGGCCAGCAGCCCAGGCTGTCCCCAGCACGGAGGGCAGCAGGCACTGCTCATGTGCCTCCTGCCCTCCACAGGCAGGCTCAGCCCCTGCCCGTGCCACCTCATCACCGTCCAGGGGCACCCTCTGCAGCACCCACAGAGGCCCCAAGCCAAAGATGTTTGCCAGTTTTTCCCTGCAGGTATCAGCAGTTTGTGTTTCATGCAGCCAGGCCCCCAAGCTCTCTGCAGGTACAGCTCCAGCTGCTGCCCACCAGCACTCCCCAAATTCTGCCAAGTGGTGGCAAGATGAACACGAGTCTCCCTGCACGTGTCCTAGGGAGGAGTGTCACACGCACACAGCTTGTCCCAAAGCTCTGAGCAGGTCGGGTCCGGGGATTAGACTGACTGTGAAATGAAACCTGGCAAGACAGAGGGAAATCACCTCCTCATGCATAGAGGGGCATTCCAGAGAAAGGGAATTAGTCCTCAGAGCAGTGAGCACTGGATAATGCAGCACATCAGTGTTGTTACGGGTTCCCACCATTCCAGCCCTCCCCATCAGCTGAGCAGCCCAGGGTCATGATTTTATCCTTGTTTTACACAGGAAAAGGGGATGATGCTACAGGGTCCTCACTGCAGGAACACTTGCACAGCAACATTTGGGCACCAGATAGAAGATGCAGCTGGCACATGACCACGTACACCACGGGGCTGCAAAACCCCACTGCCTCCTGCTCCAGTGTAGGACCAGCACAGGCAGGGTCCTCAGGGAGATTTTTCCAGTGGCATCCAGCCATGTCACAGAGGAGGCCAGGCTGCCCTTGCAGCAGTGCTGGGCTCAGGTAGGAGCAGGGTGACCACCACAGCCTGGATGAGCTGCAGGACAAATGGGGGGGGGGGAGGGGGGGGCAGGAAACACCATGAGACTACAAAAAGTCTGAAATTCAGAGCATCTGGGACCACATGGAGCAGGCAGCCTTCCCAACAGGCTCAGCCCTTGCTCTGCCTCCCCTCTCTCCCCCCGCAGGCGGCTCGAGAATCTGCAGGGCCCATTCACTGTTGCTGGGCGATCTGGCTACTGCAACCACAACAGCGTCAGTGGGAGTGGAGCCTGCGTGTGCTGGGCTCTCCAGCAGCTCCCAGCAGGAAGGGACCCGGCCCCACAGCCCTGCCAGGGCACAGCAGCACCATGTTCGCCACAGTGAGATTCGGAGGTAGGTGGGCACAGCCCCGACCCTGCCTCAGCCCTGCGGCCAGCCAGGCACTTGGGCCACCCCTGTGACCCCCACAGGGGGCAGGGAGGGACACAGCACCTGGTGCACAGCAATGCCCAGTGCTCAGGGAACAGGCAGGAGAGCTCTGCCAGGGCGCAGCAGCATCCTGCACCTCACCTGCGTTTAAAAAAAGGGAGATCTATTACCCCTACACTCCAAATCGTGGAGGAGAACCACTCCAGCAGAGCTGAGTTAATCACAGGGAGGGAGGCTGGAGGTGAGGATGGGTTCCCAGCCTGGCAGCTCTGGGAAACCACCGGAGGGGGCTCTGCTTATCTTGATGCAACCAGAAGAGCCATGGGGCACAAGTGCCAGCTGTTAGCAGAGCTCCTCTGTTCTGGGCTGTGCAGGAAGGGTTCCCAGCTTCAGAGAGCAGGCATTTGTGGGAAGGAACAAGCAGCCCCTACCCTGACCTCACCCAGCTGGCTGAAAGCCTTGGCCTGACCCCGGACACTCGTGGCTGAGGCCATCAAACACACACAGTCCTAAGCCTTTGCTCCCTCTGCTATTTGAATTGGATCCCCAGCTCTGACTACTGACGTGTGTCAGCCCTGGGGGATTTCTCAATTGTGACAAACTCGGTCAGAGTTCATGGCCAAAATATCCTCGGGTGACTCAGCCACAATTTCCAGCTCTTTCCCCTTGTGACTGGGACCAGCTTGTAGAAGGGGACTGGCAAGGACCAGGGCTCACTGCTTTTTCCTACTCATGCTTGGTGAAACAAAGTTAAAGGACAGAGACATTTGATCAATCAGAACCATTTTCCCCAAATCAAAGCACTCATCTTCTCCCCTTGACCTGGGGCACTCTCAGCACCCACTACCAGCAGCCATGGCTGTAATGCAGCTGCTCAAAGCCCTGCTGATGCCTTTGCTGGCCACAGCGGGCACCTCTGAGCCACCTGCTGTGCCTCCTGCCATGCCCGTGTGGCCCCTGGGTTTGGGGTGACCCTGCTCCTATCTCAGGTCTTGTTCCCTGTCTGCAGCCAACTGCCAGGAGATGGTGAACCTGCTCTGCAGCGTCCAGACCCTCACAGGTCACCTGAAGTGGAAGTGTCAGTGCAGGCCTGAAGGTACGAGTGCCCTGGGCTGTGGTCACTGAGGGACTGCCACTCACCCATAGAGGAACAGCACAGATGGGTGACATGGGAGTCACAGAACATCCCAAAACACAGGGAAAGGGACAGCAAACCTCCTGCTCCCCAGATCTCAGCAGATTCTGTCCAAACTGTAACCTGCCAAGGAAAGTACCCCTAAACCCCACAGGGGCACCCTGGGCTTCCTTCACCACGTCTCTCTCCCCAGACTGCATCGATCTTGTGGACGAAAAGGGCAGCCTGATGAACCTGAGCAAGGTGGGAGGTGCTGCATCTGAACGTGCCAGTAAATACCTACAGGGAAGGCAGCGCTACATCCTCATCAGAGCTGTCCGTAAGTTCTTGTCCAGGCAGCGCAGCTCGGCCGCCGGGCCGGGAAGGCTTTGCTCTGGGGCACCTTTGGAGAGGGCTCTGTTCAGCAGCCTCTTGACACAGCACAGGTGCTCCAAGGAGGCAGAAGCCAGCTCGGATGAAGAGCTAGAGCTGAGCCTTTGTCCAAGGGCTGCTCCAGGGGAGAAGGAACTTTTCCTGGGCAGAACCACCTGCCCCAGTTACAAGCCTTCAGTTTACAGCCAGGAGAGAGACTAATCCATTTCTCCCATTCTGCTGGCAGGAGAAGAAAATTCTGAAGCCACCTGCTATGAATCCTTGCTAGAGGACCTGGGGAAACACTACCCTGACCTACCAGGTAAGAGCCAGGCACCCACCTCACCTCCACAGAGGAGTCAGGGGTGCAGGCATGACTGCTGTTCCCACCTCAGCCCTTGTACAGCACCTGTGGGACTCTCCTGTGGTCCCCCTGTCCTCCTTCAGGGCTCTTATGGCTGTGGGCAGCGAGAGCATTCTGGCACCAAGGGCTGGTGTGCAGGACCCCTCCCAGTTAAGAGTGACACCCCACACCAGGCAGAGGCCTACCCAGCTTGTCCCCCTGGCAAAAAGGGTCATCTCCTTGGAACAAACAGGGAGGGAAGGACATCAGGAGAAATTGGGAAACCCTCAAGTGTCTCTCCCAGGCTGTAGTCTCACAGGTTGGCAGTGCCTTGCTCAACATGTAATGGGCAACTGGCCAACACAGCAGGAAAACACAACTCTGGAAGGGCTTGGTCACTCCACAGATCGGCTGCAGCAGCTCTCAGGAAAGACCCAGAGGACAGACCAGAGGAAGAAGGGCTCCTTGCAGAGGGCTCAGCCTCACACCAGCACCCGAGGCAGGAACAGGACCACCTTACAGTGCAAGAGGAGCTTGCAACTCAAGAACACCCCTAAATGAGGAACAGACCCACTGCTGGTCACACAGGCAGCACAGCCTCCACCAGGGCCCCAACACCTGCCCAGGTACTTATTCCCAGCACAGCAAGAGTCCCCTGCTACTGAGCCCCTCTGCTGGGATGCCCTGCCCCTCCCAGAGCCTCACACTACCACATCCCAAGCTGCACCCTGACAAATCAGGCACACCCAGCACCACAGCCAGGCACAAGCACCATCCTCCTGCTTCAAGGGGTCTCCCGTTCCCATGGCATGGCCTGCACTCCCCAGGGACAGGAACCTGCACCTCCTTTCCACTGCACCACCCTGGAGTGGCCCTGCAGGGAGTGTCCCCTGCAACCACCAGGAAAGGCTGCTCCAGAGACAGCCAGTCCCCACAACTGCAGAGGCAGCACTTGGCCAAGGTGGGTCAAAGGCAGAACACACCTGCTGCAGGTGCTGCTGCTGGTTCTCCTTAGCAGCTTCTCCACCCAGAGCAACACACCAACAGTCTAATAGACTTATTTCTTAAAGGGAGTTAGATTTTGGAGTGGTTCCTCCCTGCTGTGCACATGGAGCACTTGAGCTTTTCATCTCTGGTACCTACTTTTTCCCTTGGCTGTCTCTCAGGAGAACACAAAACACCCCTGATAAGGCCAGGCACAGCTCAGGACATCTCTACCAAGAACTTAAGACTGTGACATTTAGAAGGGGCAGGACTTTCAACACCAGCCTGCAGTAGCTGCTAACAGCATCTGCTGCCAGCATTCACCATCTAGACTTGGATTGCCTCACAGATCCCAGCAAGGGGCTGAGAACTTGTCCTCTCTTCAACAGTCAGAGATCAAAAGGTTAAAAGCTCATCCTGCCATGAAAAATGCATCAGTTAAGCTTCTGAAAGTGTCCTGGTTTCACTGCTGTGCCACTAGAACTCCAGCTGAAACCTCAGAATTCCCTCTCAGGCCAGCGTGAGGAACAGGGTGTCCTGCTGCAGGCCAGTCCATGGGCAGCAGTCACGAGGCTGTGCTGCCAAGGTGACTGGAAGAGGAAAGCAGCTCCAAACTTCACCTGATGCCAGTGACCTTGAGAACATTGCATAAGCTGCTAAAGCTTCAAAATCAGATCAGCCAACTGTATCCACATCCCCCAGCCAGACAGGTCACACTCTCTTAGCTCTGAGGTCAGGACAGGTATTCAGGAAGAGAATATCTATAGAAAAGGAATTTGTCACTGAAAATACTGTGGGACACGTGGTGGCTTACCTCTCTGCAGCCTCTCCTCGGCCTGGAGGGCAGCCAATGTCTGCATCTCCTTCTGCCAAGTCATGCAGGCACAGTCCTTGCTGGGCTGCACCCCCTGTTTGCAGGAAATACACACTTGTGCCTTGGCCTTTAGCTGACAATATCAATGTTTTGGTAGCTTAATTTTAGCTTGAGAATTAAATAAAGAACATGCACAGGTGATAGGTCCAAATAAATTCTTTTATTTCTCTGTAATAAATACAGTGCTATCTGAATACTGAAGACCCTTGGGTCCAATCATTCCTTTCCTTCCCTACTAGTTCAGAAGTGAATTACCACTAGAATACTCCTGTCTGGTCACTCTGCTCCCTCCAGCTCCTTCCCTGTCTGTCCTTCCACTCCCTGTGCACAGCAGGGCTCTACACCATGATCCTCTTCCTACGAGGGGTGGACTTCTTCACAGGAGAGAAGAAACACCTACAGGGAAGAAGCAGAAGTCCAGCATTAGTTCCAGCAGCTGCAGTTAAAAGCTCTCTCACCCAAGGTAACCAGATCATGACCTAACTAGTGACAACAGCTCATACCAAATGCAGCAGCAGTTAGAGAATGGGCCAGGGAGAGCAGCAGGCTTCCCATGGCAGCAAGAGTGGATCCTCTTAGAAGCTACCTACAGCCTCGCAGGCTTCACAGAGATGGCCAAAATCATTTCTCCTTCCCTTGCCAGCTGCCTTCTGCTATTCAAGACACGGGAAAGACAAAACTGCTTCCTACTTAAAGCCCTAGAAGGTCCCGTATCCCCAAAAGATGGCTTCTGTGGCCTTCAAACCCTCTGAGGTGCTCTGCTGGCAGCAGTTCCCTCCGGCAGGGGCAGGGCTCACTCACCATTGCTGTACTTGCACTGCTTCAGAGCCTCGTTGAAGCCCTCGCACAAGGTCAGGTCTCTCTGGTTGGTAGCGCATTCCAGGAACTGCTTCATCTCATAGTGGCAGGGTCCGTACGGCGACTGCTGCATCACGGGCCGGGGCTCCTGCGCCCACGGGCCCGGTCAGGGCGGCCCGGGGGCAGCGGCGCCTCTCCCGGCGCGCTCCCGTCCGTCCTCCCCGCCCGGCCCCGCTCCCTCTCCCGCCGCCCCTCGGCCACAGCCCCGCA
>VZSE01006782.1:31312-41903 GCA_013398275.1 Promerops cafer
GTTCGTCCCTAATGCCCCCCCCCAGCGTTCCCTGGCCCGGCCCGAGGCCGTGCTGCCCCTCGCTGCCCGCCAGAGCAGCGCGATCCCCCGGCTCCCGCTCCGCTCCGGGGCGCGGCGCTCGGGGCACACGGCGGAGCCCCGCGGGGACGGTGCCGCGCCTTTGCCAGCGCTCGCGGGGCGCTCCCGCCTGGTGCGGGCAGGCCAGGAGAGCGTGAAGGGGCTTGTTGGGATGGGCAATGAGCACGGCCTCGGCTGCATGGGAGACGGGGTGGAGGAGAGGCGGATAATGAGGGGCTGGCAGAGGGAAGATGAGCACTCCGCAGCTGGGGCAGGGGAAGGAGGCTGCCAGCGAGGAGGGAAGGGAGGAATGATGTGGTCTAAGCCACTGACCAGCACAACAATTTTTGCAGCAGCCCTCTGGATACAAACCAGGAGATCAAGGAACACCTTGCAAGGCGTGGACATTGTTGGGCAGTAGGAATCCGTGAAGAGATGATGATGAGCCCTCAAATAACGAAGAGACAGGCTGGACGACGCCAGTTTTACCTCCAAAGCAATTTCCTGACAATCATCTCTTCCCTGGCAGCCCCGCTAGTCTCCAGGGCCTCTGCGGGTCCCTGTCTCCTCAGCATCTCCCTGGAATGGGCCTTGTTGCCACCTCCATCTTTGGATGTTCCTTATGCCCAATGGAGAGAAAGAAATTTCCAAAATTGAGAAGGATCCAGAAGATGTCCAGGGGAAAGAAAATCTCCCAGCTATGGCATGTCTCTAGGGCTGCGTTTGTACATTCAGCAAGCTGTGAAAAGCAGCTCTTTGGGCTGGTTCATTGACTGGCAGGAATTAGAGCGCTAAGTCACTGCAGGGCTGGCAATTAGCTGCTGTGGAAGTGTTTTTGTAGAGTCAAATTTCCAGCGGGAGGGGAAGAGAGAAGCGCTCGTGAAGCACGCCGCCCCTCGGCGCGGGAGCCGGGCGGGCAGGGGGAGCTGCAGCTCCCGCACTCCTGAGGAAAGAAAAGGATTCTTCCTCAAACAAACACCGCTGGGACGGGCAACACCCCCAAACCCTCCCTCCCGCAGTGCCGGGAGCCCTCCTGCCCCGGAGCTGGGCAGTGCTGCTTTCAGCTGGAGCAGCAGCGGTTTCCAGCCTGCGTTCCCTGCCTGTCTTTGCCCACTGCCGGGGGGGCCGAGCAGCTGTAAGGGCAGAGGAATGTGCCTGGAAAGCCCCTGCCTCAGCAGCACCTGCGCTTTCTCCTTCCCCCAGGTGCGTCCTGGGAAGTGTGGTTCCCTTCCTTGAAGGGAGGAAGTGTGGCCCCGTCGGAGGTCTTGGAGACAGGAGGGGAGACGAGGGTGACCTCAGGGAAGCCCTCGCTGTGAGGAAGCTCAGCTCTGCCAGCTCTGCTCGGCGCTCTGCTCTCGGCAGGAGCCATCAGGGTGTGGGGCTGTGCTGCTTTCCCTGCTCCCGGCCCTAGCAGGCGGCTCGGCGTGCGCTGGAGGGAGCAGAGGACGGGCTTGCAGGGGGCACAGGCAATGCCAGAGCTCCAGCCCTGAGAAGTCCGGAGTCATTTGTTCCACTACGCGCAGAACAACTTGCTGAAGGAGCCTGGGCTCCAAGCTGAGCGCGTCCCTCCCAGCTGCGTCCGGGGGAACCTTTGATTTGGTTAATTAGACACAAAGTTTGTCTGTGCAGTGGGAGGCCGGCTGTGTGCTGAGGAGCTCACTAGCCCGGGTTTACTAATGAGATAATTTCTTGTGGCTGTCTGGGAGGCTGAGTGTACACAACTCCACCCGCGCACACACCGCCCACCCCAAGCCCTCCGCTCGCAGCTGGAGGGGCCTCGGCAGCGGAGGTGGAGCTGCGGTGTCAGCATCCCCGCGAGAGAGCCATCCTCCCACTGGGGGCTTCTGCAGGGGGGCCTCACTTACCCCTAAGTACCCTTGCAACAATGTCCACTGTTTGACTGGCCAAACTTCTAATTCCGCTATTTTTCACCCTAAATTTGATCTTTGATCCGATGAAGTATCTGCATTTTGCCCCTCTCTTTCCCCCTGGCCCAGATCTCTCCTTACACTGTTCAAGTGTTAGGGCTTGCCTACACTTGAAGGTTGACTCTGGATTTAGGGACATTCTTGAATACTTCTGGAAGGATTTACTCAAAATCAGTAATTTCTGAATAACTTGGTGCCCTGGCTGGCCAGTCCATCCTGCTGTTAGCAGCAGGAGCAGGTAAGGCAAGCTTTGTAAAAGGCAGCTCTGTGTTTTTTCAACTGCCTTCTCTCCATTGCTCTAAAAGGAACTTACAACCTCCCCCTCCAGAGTCTGCCTCGCTTAAATCCTCACGCTGTCACAGCTGAAATGCGGCTACAAAGAGATGTAGGAATTCCCCAGGCGTTTGGCTCTCCAGGGGTTGTTTCACAGGTAAGGAATGCGAGGCCGGCCTCCCTGCGTCTCCTGCCTGTCTGCCCCTGCAGCGGGCACAGCGCGGGCCGGCTTTGCCCGGCTGCGCTCGCAGGGCTGTGCTCCGGGGACAGTGACACCCGCAGGGTCCCGTTCGTGCGGAGCCACGCCTGGCTGCGGGCGCATCCTGCCCGCTCCCTGCCGCCAGCAGCGGGGAGCCCGCCGGGGGTGCTGCCGGAGCCTCCCGGGCTGCAGCTCTGCGCTCGGAGAAGCCTCATTAGTGCGTGCAGGGGCAGATCTGGGCAGCGCTCTGGGTGTACCTGAACTGGAGTTATTTAGGTTAGCAGCAAATTGCACAGGATGATTGCTCGGGGATCTGGGCAAACTATTCAAAGCAGAAGAACGCGTCTGATGAATTCGCCAATATTTTTGTTTGTGGACAATCCCCCAAAAAGACAGAAGCAAACCCTCCAGTTCTTACCAATGTGTTTGCTACTCAAAATTACTCCGTGAATCATTTGTGACTGAGTGTATGCAGTCAGTGGGTTGCTCGTGTCCTCCTTTTATTTTGTTCTTTGAGCTCTAGCTAGTCCTAATTTGCTTGTGCCTAGTGGCTGATTTCAGTCCCCAAGGCTCACACAGAGCACTCAGGTCAGAAGGAAATATGCAAGAACTACCTTTTTATCCTGTGCAGTTTTTAGCAAGCAGAGTTGCAGCCAACAACTAATAATTTTTAAAAAACAAACAGAACAAAAAACCAGGCAAGTTGCTAGCACTAAATTCACAGATTTTCACGAGCAAATGGCACATTTCCCGCGGGCCTGCCTCAGCACCGGTCCCCAGGGATAACCAGCAGCAGTGTCACAGGCAGGTGGTGCTCCCTGGGGGCACCCAGCGCTGTCCCACCCCGGGTGCCGCAGGCTCCGAGCGCGCTCCCCACACGGACATCTTCTGTCTGCAGCCGTGCTCCGCTACTCTTTAGCCAAAACACCGCGTCTGACACAAAGTGACTGCGCTGCGGGCGTGGGAGATGAGCAACGGGAGGGAGAGAAAGGCGCAGAGTGAGAGCGGAGGAGCTGCGGACGGCCCGGCGTGGCTGCGAGGGAAGCGAGCCGCGCTCCGGGCGCCGCTTCAGCTTCCGAGCCCCGCGCTCCGGGATCTACATGCCATTTCGGGGATGCGGTTTGCCCCGAGGGCAGTCTCAACAGCTGCGAAGTTTCAACAGATGAACAATGTAGTTTTCAATAAATTTCACCGAGCAAGGGAAAGGATTTTAACTCGTTCGTGCTAGCCCACTTTTGGTCTGAAGGCCCTTCTGGACCCGAATCCATTCGCGTCAGGAGTGTTTCCTGTTTGAGCCCCAGGCACACCTGAGCTGCACTGAGAGCTTTTCCCCATCAGAACAGGCTTCTCTCAGCCATGCCAGTGGGTCCTGGGAGGTGCAGGAACACCCCTGCCTTTCCCTGGGCTACTTGAACCCACTCTGGTGGAGGAAGGTACCAAATGTGGATGCCCTCAGCTCCTGGTGGGGAAAGAGAGGCGGCAGAAAGAGAATTTTCCAAACCTCCCTGTGGCAACTGCATCTCGGAAGTTCCATTTCCTTTGTACTCACACATCCAGAAATGGGGCTTGTGCTCTTGGAGTCATGTTCTCATCCCAGCTGAAGGCTGATGCCATTAATCATAACTAAAGAAGGGCTTCTGTGTTCCCCAGTTCTTCAGTCAGAGAAGTCATGAAATCACCTCTTCCAAAACACATCAGGTGTATCCTCAGATCACAAGGACAATGGCTGTGAATTCACCTGCTGTACACGGTGAATTCACAAACAGCAAGACAGCAAACCTGAGTGCAGAGGTAAAAAGCCAGCTAAAAAGCCAGCATGGGTTTATCTGGTGTGTCTGGAGGATCTGAGCAATGAGGCTGTGAACTTTGCTGCCTCTGCTCTGGCTGGGATCTGTCAGGTGGTTTCAGGGAGTCCGAAGCAGCGAGCTCACACCCCTTGCAGGAGATACCAGTGCTGAGTGAGCCCTGGAGGGATCCCACACCTGCACAGGCTCCCCGCTTCACCTGGCCATGCTTCACTTCAGTGTCCAGGCCAACGGGCTCAGGGCTGAGCATTTCCTCCTCACCCAGATGTCTGCCCAGAGGCCATCCCCTCCTGCTCCTGCACAGCTGCTCCCTGGCCAGTCTGGTTCCCCCCACCTCTGCAGACAGACAGATGGACAGCAAACACCTCCAGAGAGCTGCCCTGGTGGTTCCCCACACAGCTCCAGGGGGCACTGATGGAGTTTCCCTGTAGTGAAACAACACAAGACCAGCTACAGACCCGAGGGTGGGTCTGTGTGAGGCAGGGGTGCCCATGACCTTTGGGAGGCTCTTAGCACCAAGCCATGAACAGCTACTGCTTTGAACTAGAACATTACAGTGACTGCCTCCCCACCTCTCCCCCTTCCCAAGCGAAGACACAGCTCATATGGCACCCAGAGAGATCTTGTGAGGTGCTACAGCCTCTTCACAACAGTACACAAACACCTGTGATTTGGAGTCTTTTGTCCCAGCTCTCCAAAATGTCTCATGAGTTTTAGTCACCACGTTGCTCTCCCTGTCCTACTGAGGCTCCCCAACCATCATCTTCCAACAGAAATTTTTCAGACAGAAACTAAATATCAGATCCTGTCTTTTCCTGCCTGTAAAAGAAGCCAGTGGTATCTCCTTTTCACATGGAAAGTCAATAACCCTTGCCAATGCACAGGGCAGCCTGGTTGTGCACTCTGATTTCTCATGACTTCTGCTGAAATGCTTTTCTTGCAGTTGGCATCTCCACCAGAGTGCTGAGCTCAATGCAGAGTCCATCCATGGGCTCCTCCATAGGAAGACTGCAAACATCCTCTTGTGTAGGAACAGCCTGACCATCTGAAAAATCAGTGGTCTGAGCAAACCCCTCAGCTCTCTGGAAAGGCTGGGCACTGTGGATGCCGTGCTGGAGCCTTGTGCAAGCTCTCGTGGTGCTCTTTAATGGTTCTTCAGAGTCTTCAGTGTGGTCTCTGGGTCTCCCCTGGATCTGAGGCTTCCACAGGGAGTTTGTGACAATGCAGTCTTTGAATTCAGCAATTGCAGCCCGAGAGAAAGTGGGGAAACACTTTGGGAACTGATCTCTGACAGTGTCCAACCGATTTATTGCAGTGCCATTTGCCATTTGCCATTTGCCATTTGCCAGTGGCAGTGCAGTGTGTGTCACACAGAGCATCTGGGGCAGCAGGAGCACGGAATGGCAGGACATGGCATCACTGCTCTGCAAGGTTACTGCTGGAGAGGCACTTTGCATCCCAGAGGGAGCCGGGAGTGCCCTCACACCAATAAAATCCACATTTCCATGGATATTTCTTCATGGATATCTCCTCTGGACCGAATTTTCTTGCTCTCCTGTCTTTTCCCCCCGGCTCACATCCCCCCTGTCTTCACATGGCTTCATTCATTCAGAGCCCCGTGTCTGGCTGGTGCTGCTCACCCAGCACCAAGCAGCCCACGAGTGCAGCCCCCCCGTCCTGCCGAGATGTGGGCAGCCCTCTCTCCTTCCTGCTGCTGGCCCTGGCTTGCCAAGCTGGCCTGCACATCCCGGGGACAGACACCTCTCACTTGCCACAGGTGAACACACCCCGGGGGACGATGCCAGAGCAATGTGCAGGGGCAGGAGGGTCCCAGGAGCGACGCTGTGCCGAGAGGAGCTGGGGGAGTGGGACCTGCTCCAGGGAAGGGAGTTCGGCAGCTGAGGAGGGGGAGAGAGGGAGCTGAGGGGCTTGGCTGCTCTGAGCAGAAACGTGCGTGAAGAAAAGCCTCCACCCACACCCTGAATTCCACAGCTCGACTCCAGGGACAGGGAGAGGGAGAGAGGACAGGACGGGACATTTCCAGCAGCCCTGCGACTTGTTCATAAAAGCTTCATCTCACCAGCCCTGCCTGCCTCCTCCCCCATCGCCTCCACAGCTCACGCTGGGTTTTATTAACGCAGCTCCCCTCGGGCTAGAGGGAATCACATCCCAGGAGACATTCCAGTCTCAGATCAGCTTCGGAGGGGATCAGGGGGAGCCAAGGGTGGGGGGCGTTTCGCCAGGACGTTTCATTCGCGGAGGGATGGCAGGCTGGGAGCACGGCAAGACGGCACTGGCAGCCTCCTTGTCAGGCACCGAGCAGCCGCAGGCTGCACCGCAGCCTCTGCTCGGCGCTCCGAGTCCCGGCCACTCGTGCTTTGGCCGGGCTCTGCCGGCCGCACGGCCGGGCACAGGGGGTCTGGGCAGGGACTGTGGGCCTGCGGCTCAGGCGAGCACACTGTTGGTGACCCGCAGCCACAAGGGCTCGGCCCGGGGTCGAGGCACCGCCAGGGCCTCGGCCGCCAGCTCCTGGCCACCACCGCGCCCTGCACCGGCCCGGCCCGGCCCGACACCTCCCGGCAGGAATGGGAGCTGGCTCCCCGGCGTCTGGCTCCCCAGGTGAATTGCGGTGTGCCCTGAACCTACGCCAGGAAAATGCCAGCAGATGAAACCGCGTCTCAGGCCAAGAGACACGAAGATGGATGTGTTTTCCTCGCCTGGCCCATCTCGCAGGCAGCGCTTCTCAGCGGAGCCCGGCTCTGTTTGTGTGCGCTCGGCTCCTGGCACGGGGGCAGGGGATGATGAGACAACAAACACTGCGGGGAGCTCCCCGAGCTGCCGCCCGGCCCTGCCTGCCGACACCGCGGCACGGAGCCGCTCCTCGGGGCCGGAGCCCGGCGCTGAGTCCGGGGCTGGGTCCCAGGGCCGGGTCCCGGGGCCGGGTCCCGGGGCAGCTGCAGCTGCTCGGGAGCTGCCGCGGGAGAAGGGGGAGGAGGAGCCGCAGGACCCCGCAGCCGCTCGGGCACCGTGCGAGCTGCAGTGTGAGCTGCACGGGGGCCGGGCTGTGGCTGTCTCAGGGCGCCCCCAGGGACCCCTTCCCGGCCTGGACCCCGGAGGAGTGCAGGGCACCTCTGCACGGCGAGGGGCAGGGCGGTCCTGCCCCCGTGTCCCTCGTTCCGAGGGGGCAGCAGTGCCGGCCCAGCAGCCGTGCAGGCAGGCACGGCCCTGCCCCACACGTGCCCCTTGGTTTCATAAGGGCACTGCATCAAGCAGATCCCAAACTCCTCTGGCTCTGCACCGCTGGGTTCAACCCAGAATTAAGGTCAAAGAAAGGGCAGTTTTAAGGGCAAAAGAAATAGATGCAAAAAAACAGAAGTAGGGAATCAAGGAAGACTTTCTGGAAATTCATAGTGAGACTGAACTAGCTAAGCTGAAGTCTGGAAAACTTTGGTGTTTTCAAGGTTTACTCTTTGGACCCAGGACAGCCTGCACAATTCCAGCATTTCCACTTGAAAAGATTTTTTAAAAACCCAAAAGAGATTTGAAGCACATCACTTTGCTGACCAACATAGATTTTTATGTATTGCTTTATTTTACATATTACTTTACCTTTCCTCTTATGAGTTCAGGCCCAAAGGCCGAGTTTCCCCTCCACAACCTCTTCTTGCCCACTCACCATGCCCATGTCTTGGGCTGCCAGCAGAGGAGGAGAACTGGGTAATTAAAAAAGTACTCCTGATTGATCATGTCTACATGGGCAGTCCATTGCACATGACCCCCAGCCTTGTTTGCACCCACCACCACCTGTACAAGCGCCCACTTTGGCTGCCCAGGAGAAAAACGAGGTGCCAGGGCCAAAGAAAAGGGGAATCCCAAAAGCAAGAGGTGAGAACAGAGACTTGCCTGATGGGGCCGTGTCCTCATTTGTCACCCACTGAGCAGTGATGCTGGAGACATCAATTAATGAGGTTATCTCCTACAGAGAGAGCAGGAAAGACATCAGAGAAATCAAAGGGGTTTCTCTGTCCTGGGGATTTGGCTCCTGGGCCCTCTTCCAGTTGCTCAGGGAAATGCCCAGGAGGTGTAAAGCTCCGTGCTGGCTTTGCAGGGGACCTCAAGCCAGGTCCCCAGGCACACAGAGTACAGCTGTGAAAGTCGCACCAGGGAGGTGGCAGGAAACAAAGGACTTTGGACAGACAGGCTTAATCCATTTAAATTCAGTTTCTCTCTCACTTCCCTCCCCTTTCCCTTTTGCTCTCATCAGAGCTCTTCCCCCACCTCCTCTCAGTCCCAAGTGCCTTACAGCAGTATCACACCCAAGTGGCCCATGGGTTGAGAGAGTTATTCCACCTCTTTGCTGCTCACAAAGAATCAAACCTGCTGTTCTCTTCCTCTTGCACAGCCTCTTTCCCCCCAACACCTGCTGGGCTGTAGACAGAGGTTAGCCCCAGCTGGTGGTTCCTGTTGAGACTCACGTTACGATGCTGCTTTGCCTGCCCAGGTGTTCACAAGGCCCTCCTTGTTGGGAGCCTAAGGGGAGTGGGAGAAGAGCTAATGCTTGTGGTCAGAAGGACTTGGAAAACTCAGGACAGCTCTGCCACTCGCCAGGACTGGAAGGCCCTGTACAGATGCTGAGCAAGAAGAGCTCCGTGTGGGGATGCTAAATCAGCAACATCAGTGACCATCGGGACCTCTCAGCCATGGAAACTTTCTCTGAGCTCCTGCAGCCACCCCGAGAAGCCCAGGTTTGGCTCCAGCCTGGCAGGAGCTGCAGGAAAGCAAGCAGGCAGTGAGAGACATCTCACTGAGAGATGTCAGGTCTGGGGCTGGGGTGGGAGCCCTGTGCTCAGCTGGCAGCAGGCTCTGTGCACCCATCGGGCTGCAGACAGGCAGGGCTGAGGGCTGCATGGACAGCACAGACCGTGGCTGAGAGAGCTCCCAGCTCAGGCACACAACAAAAAGGAATTGTGCAGGCTGCACGCAGGGCCCTCTGCAGCAGGTGAGCACGGGAGCCCCCAGAACACCCAACAGGCCATTTTCCTGCTGCTAAACATCTCCTTGCTTTGGCTGGGAAATATCTGTGATCCCAAACACACCACGCACTTTCTTTTATGTTAAGTGCCTTGGCAGGAGCCAGCAGTTCTCACACGCAGTTCCATCTTTGCAAGGACCGAGTTTCCCAGAACACCCCCTTTAAAAGTCTCCCTTCATTAAGAACAGCCAAAACTGTCTGTTGCTGCCTTACAGGCTGCTCCCATGCCTCTCCCCGCTTCCCCAGGGCTCCACTGCCATGGGCTGGAAAGCACTGAGCTCCCAGAGACACCAGCATTAAAAGAAAAGACACTAAAGAAAAGAGAGACAAAGGCAGGAAAGCTTTTTTCACTGGGACCCAGCTGTCTGGCTCAGAGAAAGGCAAGAAATGAGGGTCTGCTCTGCATTCCTGGGGCACGGCCAGAATAACACAGCAGAAGGGTAAATTCCACAGTGCAAAGTGGCTTTCCCATTCCCTTATCCCCTCTCTGGGCTCCAGTGCAGGGACATGTTGCTAACAGCCTGCAAGTGAAGCACTGCAGCATCTTCCAAAGCCAGCCAAGACCAAGCTCTTTCTTCTCACATCTGCTCACCGTACCCAGTATTTACATCGTCAGTATGGTTCCCATAAAACCAAACATGAACAACTGATCACAGACAAATAAAGCACTAATAGAGTCCGGGATGTCAGGCAGCCTTACCCACTCCCTGCACACCAGCCCAGGCAGCTGGAGATCAAAGTTTTCTTATTTGCAATACATTTCTTGAAACAATTTTCGGCTAAACTCAGTCTGCCGAGAGGATGCTGACACAATCCAGGGCTTCTCCCATAGAAACAGGAACCAAGAAACCAGATCAGTGCATTGAGGCCTCCATCTCCAGGTGGCTGAGCAGATGGAGAAGGCTTTGGCATCTCCAACACGGGGAGTTGCTCCCTTCTTTCCCCTCCCTCAGCATCCCTGCTAGGGAAAGCCTTCTTGCAAAGGGTGAGTGAAGGGTTTGAGTGAAAAAGTGAGCAAAGCAGAGCCCTGCACAGGCAAAGCAGGAGTGCAAACACATTCAAACACGGCTGTGAGCTACTCCCCATGGGGAGTCTCGACGGGCACTAAGAGGATTGGCTTTAGTCCTTGATACCCTGGGGCAGGAGAGCTGAAAGACACCTTTAAAGGGGCCTGTTTAAAGGCACCCCGAGGCAGACAGGAGCCGGGTGCACGGAGGCCGGGGGCCGGTGCCGGGCAGGCGTGGGAGGGGGGTCCCGCCCCGCTCCGCCCCCGGGGTTGGCGGGGCGGAGCAGACGG